>JBBPKJ010000728.1:0-17761 GCA_038089195.1 Brasilioporus rufonigricans | reverse complement strand
CTCAGCTTCGGGAAAAATTGCGATATCCCAGTCTTCGAGCTGGACAGGGGTGAAGTTTTTGGGGACGCCTGTACGTCGATGGAGGGTATGCGTAGGGGGTAAGCAGATGTTGAAGAGTACGTCGAAACTCCCATCTTCTGGAACAACAACACCGACATCCCCGATCTTGAGTCCCTGCCGGCGGTAAACATCTGGAAGGCTCATGCTCGGCTCTGGCGTCCATAGAGGGTATCCGCGACGTGAGACGAGATGCCTCGCATAAACATCCTGTGGCGAGATCGAATCCATGATCCCTGCAGAGTGGCGTATGGTTTTGTAGGGGACAGAAGGGAGGACACTTAAATCTCCCCCTACAAGCTGTATTCATGGATGAAAGCTGTGGAGGCGCAAGCTGTGCTGCACTGCAGCGTCCAATGACCTTGACCTCGCCAAGTTTCACAAAGCCATGGCCAGGAGAAGTTATAGGTCCATCGGCGACGTGCATGTTCCTTAGTCGTCCGCGCTGGTGGTCCCCGCTGACGACCTTGGAGAAGGATCACGATGAATTGCCCTATCAACGTTCGGGGAACTCCGCTCGTGCCTGCCAGCCTTTTTTCGATCGGAGACGTATATTCAAAGTCCACGGTGCCAAAAACGACGTTGTATAATATTGTGCGTAGCTCTAGACTCGGGGAGCTAGGAGTGAAACAGCTACTCGCTCGATGCGTTGGAAGCCTCGCAGCGCCTTACCTGACGAGATCCGGCGACAGAGGCTACAAGCAAGCTTGATGATTCCGAATCAAACCCGAATCAACCGTGACGTATGCCGGCCGTTGATCGTCTGAACATTCCATCATCAATTTAGCACATAACGGTGATGAATCCACTCCAGCTACAGCCCCGGCGAGACCAGTCTTGGAGTGGAACTGATATTAGATCATCAAGAAAATTGATTTTTCGGCGGTCATCATTTACCCATACGGTCGGCCGGATCAGAACGCTTGTCAAGCTGGTTCGCGCTCGGAGCGCTCGTCCACGAACAACTCCGTAGCATGTTGCCCACGTTCGTTTCGCCTCTCCAAACCACGGCTTGGGCGCACGGAAAATTTTTCCAGGACGTCTCTTATCTAGGGACCCAACCCACGCCGTCCAAATCTCTCCGTCTGCCACGGATCAGTCACCGTCGTTACAGAGCAAATCCACCAACCCACTCCAAGCAATGCAGCTCCACCCGATCGATCTGAGCCCCACAATGGCTTCTAGACCTCGCTCCCCGGTCCAGAACACCAACCCTGGACATGCGAACGCCCCACTCCCCACCATCAAGCCCACCATACGTCCCATCACCAACACCTCCCATCGCGCATACAGGGTCATCCAGAACGTTTCGACTGCCATAAAATGGAACCCTGTGCCACCGGCGCCTTCACAATTCCCAGCGTGCCCTCCGAGACTCCACTCCCTCGGGATCCAACTCCCGAAATTGAGCGATCGAGGCGCTCTAAAAATACGTTTGAATGCATCTTTTTTTAGACGCGGTGTCCCCTTCTAGAATCCCCCTGGCTAGTGCTATTTCTCGTGACGTTCCATCACGCCCATTTCATCACGCCCGTCTAACACGCGGCAGAAGCACACCCGCACGCGTGGCCTCGCCGCTTGTACGCTTTTTAGCTCCAAAAACCTCTCAACGTGCACGGCTCCCAAGATTCCAATGCAAGTCTTTCCAAATGCGGTCCGGTTCCTTCGTCCGACACTTCCGGTTTGCTCAAAGGGGTGGCCCACTTACGTTTCCGCATTCGATGGTCCGAAATGGGCACCTCTCCCCCCTGTCGATAATCGCCGGTGGCCTGTCACCGTGGGATGCCGTGAGGTCTAGGGTTCGTCTTATCGTGGTCTCCACCCCTTTTTTTCTGGTGTTCTATCTCGTTCTTCGTCGTTCACCGGCCACGATTGCGCCACATGAACGTCACGCATCGCGGCATCCAAGGCGTCCGGTCAACCGGTACGCAACAGCCTTCGTCGCGGAGCGGGTGACACGAATTCCACCATGCCGTAGACAGATAGGCAGACATGTTTTGCCCTTATCGAAATGAGATTCATTCTGTGAATGGCTACATGCATAGGCTGATGATACGAGATACCCTGGTACAAGGAACGGGTAGCGCGACGAACGCGAGAAATGGCCCGAACATACATGTCCACTTGTAGAAATAGAGACACAGAACGGCATACAGACGCAACCACGCGTCTGGAAAAAAAAAGAAGCATGGGGGAAGCGGGGCGTCAGGCGGTACGCCTAGATCGCCTTTGGGTGGCACCTTAGATGGTCCACAAACACGTACAACAGTGAATAGAGTTAAGCCAAATACAAGGGTAGTGATAAAGTCGAGGGTATCAGACACCAGAGAAAAAGGACAAACATGCAATGCGAGTGTAGTAAACGAGTTGGGTGTGGTATCAATGAATGTGCAGAAGTGGAATCCAGTCCTAGTTCAGGAGGTAAGTTTGATGACACGTCACCGGTAATAAAGACGTCCACATACCGGTGATCATAAGCATACATGCAGGTTAATGGAAGTTCATCATGACAGGCCAGGAACATGCGGAGGACTGCCGAGATTTAGAACCCAGTCACTGCCAGACTTGGGTTGGGTCAGGCCAAGGAAGACAGTCCGATGTAACAGGACATCGACCCGCCTCCACCCATAGGAACGCTCGACCTCTGGAAGGCCAGGTGCGAGCTTGCAACGAAGGCGGAAAGCGTCCTCAACTGCCCGGCGATCGCGAACGAGCCTCTGCTCCTCAAGCGTGAGCTGCTCGTTGAACGTCTTGTATATCGCGTCGAAAACGTCCCGACAGCGAACCCCGTGGGCGTTCTTGACGTCCACTTCCCAGGAAAACGGCCCGTGCTCGAAGGTGATGAGCATCTTCGTCATGGTACCGTTGACTGCTGACTTGTTCAGCTCGGCGTCGGATAGTTTCGTTCGACAGCCATGACCCTGGAAAGCGACTTCATCCGCCGGAAAGGCCACATCGAAGCGCAAGAATCGCTTCGATCTTCGTGGATCATAGGGAAGCAGCTGCCAGTGTAGATCGAATGCAGGCTGTTTCATGGGCACTGCCACCAACGATCAGATAAGGAAACGATATAGGTGACATGGGATGGGATCAATTTCCAACGCGTACTTACCGAGGCGCGATCCAGGGGGCAGCACGTTGGGAATGTTGTACTGAGAGCGAGCGGCTTTCTTGGCGGTCAGCATTTCACCCTCACTCTCATACGAGTCGCGAGGCTGTGCGTTTCTGCTCCCCTTGAGAATGGACTTCAGGGGCGCGGCGGGCTGTCCAGAGGTGGGGTTGGCTCTGGAGGATGAGGCGACCCTGGCTGGGGTCTGTGGAGGGCGGACGTCGGCCCTAGTGGCGGGACGGGAGGAGCGAGCACAATGCCCCTCGTCCGGGAGGGAGAGCGTTGGAAGTCTTGGCGTGTCCGGGACGAAGCCGGGGCTCGATGGGGATTGCGGTTGCTTGGGCATGACGATCGTGATGAAATAAAAAAAAGGGTCGTGGCAGAACGAAAACGGTGGCAGGGTATGGTGTTATGGCCCTTGAGTGAGGTCAGCGGGAGGGAGGTGCAAGTGTACGAGAGGGATCGTACCTGGGAGGGAGTGGAAGGGGAACCACGGACTAGAGTGGGTGGAGGATGGGCCGCAGTGGGCCGCGCAGTCAAGCTCCAGGCAAGGGGATGAGGGAAGGAAGGGGACGAAGGGGACGACAAGATATAAGACCCTCGAGGCCACACACGAGGCCGGTCATTTCGTGCAAATATATATCAATTAAGAGCCAATATACCCGACCCAATCAGATCACTGCACGTGATCAGCACCCTTTGGTTCCTGAAAGAATATTCTCAGTGTGCGTCTAGTTAGGAGAACAGCCCGAAATTGGCGCACAAGTGCACTGGTCGAGTCATGAAACACTTCCTCCCCACAGCAACTTATCAGCTTCGGGTGCCGTACATACACGGATGGAACAACTAAGGTACCAGACGTGCCCCATGAACATTCTAGAAAATCCATCCTTCATGCAGGCGCCAACCAGGCAGATACAAGTCACATCACCAAGAAAGCATGGGGCGTACGCGTTGTGGTGTGACAGGCCTTGCATCAATCCTCGTGCATGTAGAAGAAAGATGGCCGCTGGATCAACACGTCGTGGCAAACAACTGCGCGTTGTCACCGGCTGATCCCACTGAGTCGTGGTGGCGAATCCATGCCACCAAGGGCACAACGGCGAGGTCCGCAATGAGCGAGACGGTCATGTGACAGCTGGGGAGGAGAACCGAGCCGAGTCGTGACTCAGTCTGACTGCGAGGCGCCCAGGGACGCCTATGAGCGGCGAAAAAATTGTTTACCTCTGGACCCTTCGAGCTCCACTCAGGCCTTGATGCATGATGCTACGACGTTGGCAGCTGCTTCCATATGATGCGATCCGCAGTCCCGCGGCTGTATATACACTGCCTGCAAGCGCTCCAGTTCATTGTCCGCAGCGCCTCGGCGCCAGCGCAGCAACTGCCCCCAGACAAACTGGCAAAGAAGTCAATACAGCCCCGCACGACTTACGCGCAGAGAAGCAGCGACGTAGTAGACAACCTCATTCGGTGCGAACACGGCGGTCTTTGTGAGCACCTTCCAACACGCGCAGCCAAAATGCTGCGCCGTGCGAACCAATATCCGAAAACAGTCACCACCAAATTTTGACGTGGTCGACGTCGTACACGGCGAGCACGCTCACGACACCACGATGGCGACGCACGCGCTGTTCGAGACCGCGTCGGGCTATGCCATCCTCGAGGTCAAGCTCCACGACATCGTCGGCTCGCAAACCAAGGCCGTCCAGGACTCGATCACCGACTTTGCAAAGTTTGCAAAGATGGTCTCCCTCGTCAGCTTTTCCCCGTTCAAGAGCGCCGCCGACGCGCTCGAGAACATCAATGACATTTCCGAGGGTGCGTGCGGTAGTCGCGCCAGTTTTTTTACCTCGCGTTTACTCACGAGGGGCTAGGCATACTCAACGACCATCTGAAATCGCTTCTCGAGCTCAACCTCTCCAAGGGCGGAAAGAAATCCCACAAAGTCAAGCTCATCGTTCACGACGCCGCGCTCGCGAATGCCATCTCGGAGGGCACAGGCATCAAATGCGACGCCTCCGAGGACGCCCACGAACTCCTCCGCGGCATCCGCCAACACGCCCATAGGCTCCTCAAAGGCCTCGACGCCAACGACCTCGTCAAAGCCCAACTCGGCCTTGGCCACTCGTACTCCCGCGCCAAACTCAAGTTCAACGTCAACCGGATCGACAACATGATCATCCAAGCCATCGCGCTCCTCGATCAGCTCGACAAGGACGTCAACCTCTTCGCGATGCGCATTCGCGAGTGGTATGGCTATCACTTTCCAGAACTCATCAAGCTCGTGCCGGACAATTACCAGTATGCTCGCATCGCGCAGTTCATCGGGGACAAGGACGCTCTGACGGAAGACAAACTCCCCGAATTGACGACCATCGCCGACGACGACGCAACCCTTGCACAAAACATTCTCGACGCTGCACGTGGATCCATGGGGTCGTCCATCTCCGACATTGACATGCTCAATATCTCCGCCTTTGCCGCCCGCGTAGTCTCCATCGCCGATTACCGCAAATCACTCGTCTCCTATCTGTCAGAAAAAATGAATCTCGTCGCGCCATCGTTGACGGCGCTCCTCGGAGAACGCATCGGCGCGCGACTGATCAGCCATGCAGGCAGTCTGACCAACCTCAGCAAGTACCCCGCCTCGACCGTCCAGATTCTCGGCGCCGAGAAAGCTCTCTTCCGTGCACTCAAGACGAAAGGCAACACGCCCAAGGTGAGCCAGACGAACCCTTGATCCGATCCGGGCGCCGTTCTCACCCACGGCGCGGTCCTAGTACGGCCTGCTCTACCACGCCTCGTTCATCGGTCGTGCCGAGCCCAAACACAAGGGCCGCATATCGCGGTTCTTGGCAAACAAATGTTCGATCGCGTCACGGATAGACTGTTACACGGGTACGTCCTCGTAACCCCTCTTTCGCTTTTGTGTACGTTTGTGTACGGTCGTCCCTGTCTAGACAACCCCACCCCTAAATTCGGCGAAGCGCTGCGAGCTCAAGTCGAGGAACGCCTCGCGTTCTTCGAGACGGGTGCTCCGCCGACCAAGAATGCAGATGCGATCCGGCGGGTGTTGGATAGCCTTGAGCTCGAGGACGACGAGGATGAGAACGAAGAGGAGGGGAAGGCAAGGCAAAAACGGCGAAAGGACAGGGACGGAGACGTGGAGATGGACGATGCAGAGCCTGTGTTACCCTTGATCGAGCCCTCGCCACCGCCCAAGAAGAGCAAACACAAGGACAAGGAGAAAAAGAAGGACAAGAGCAAGAGCAAAGACAAGGGCAAGGAAAAAGCCAAGGTCGAGGACAAGGACAAGGCGCGGGACGAGGACGCGAAGAAGCAAAAGAAGCGGCGCTCGAGCGATGCGATGGATGTCGATAGCGAGAGCGATGCAGAGGAGGGCGAAGACGAAGACGAGCCGCCGGTCAAGAAGATCAAGTTGTCCAAGGAAGAGAAAAAGGCACTCAAGAAGGCGGCCAAGACAGCAAAAAAGGCGGAAAAGGCTGCCCCAGCGGTGGCAGGGGTGTGTCCATCCCTTGTATTCAGTTTGGTCGTGCACGTGTGCTGACGCTGTCCGGCTGATAGGACGGCCCATCAAAGGAGAAAAGGGAAAAGAAGGACAAGAAAGAGAAGAAGGACAGGAAAGACAGGGAAAAGAAGGCATAAGTGGCGTCGTTTCCTATTTCTTCTTATCTTCTCGGTATCTCTTTGTTGTATCCCTGTTCACCAATACCGCATCGACCAGCGTTCGTTCATTTCCTGTGGCCCAGCCCCGAACACGTGGGAGCAGCACGGCGAGTACGACTATTAGGGTATGATAACAAAAATTTCGTCGACGATTGGCATTTCATCGTCAAGGCATCTATGCCCGCCTCTAGAGCTCTTCCGCTGGTCGCACCGTCCCACCGACTCGAACGCGGCGTTCCGTACCATCACACCATATGAGAGGCCGTTGTCCGCTGCCAGGATGTCGGTCGTCCATACTACTTCTTCGGTCTCGGGAACCTTTTCGTCACTACAGGATCCCCGTGTTGGTCAGGGATCGCCATTGAAAGGAGAGAGGGGAGCAAGTTTTGGTGCGACATCACACCCTTGAATGCCAGCCAGACTCAAGAACGAGGACACTCACCGTGAGGGCAAGGACGTTGAAATCGCCGAGTTGGTGATCTAACGATATCGAGTATGATGATCATGCCGCGGCGAGGACCCTCGTCGATCAAAGCGCCCACCGACGTCTAGCGACGATTCGAAACCTTTCGAGGTAGCATCGACAGTTCCCCCATCGTGCCTGCCTACACCGACGCCACCGAGGTGGCCTGCAACACCACTACCGCGCTCGCCGACCCACAGCTCGTTTGTTCGCCGCTTCCCGTCGATGCCCATGCTCAACCGGTATGTCTCCATCAAGTGCTTCATCTCTGCCCCGGTCGAGTTTGTTAACGACGACCACTAGCCGATGACGCCAAGGCTGCTTTTCCTCAATGATGGACGTCTCCGACTTCATCTTTGAGTTATCCATGCTCACACTTCTCCGCTGGCCGCGCCAACCCACCGACTTGCCATCATACAAGAGGTCGTCGTTCACCAGCCTCCTCGTTCTTCGGTGTTTGCAAGCTCTTGCCGGAATCCAAGTGTGTAACGTCGCCCCACCAGCAGAACCTAATCCCTTCTCTCCCTTGGCGATTTCTAACCTTGATGAAGATGCCGACGTCGTTTGGTTGATACCATAGACGGGCGGTTGATGAATGCGTGTAGGGCCAAGATCGCTATTCGTTGTTTTAGCCGACATTGGCTGACATCTTCCTCGTGCTGTGGATATACGACAATGACATGGAACGGTCGTCGTCAAAGTCCCTCCTACAAACCTTGTTCGAGCATTCACCCCTAGGCAACCAGCGATCACTCAAAGGCAAGTTGGTATCTGGGGGGTCGGAATATCGTTCACGGTTGGAGAACAGTCCGCCGTTGAAGTTGACATTACCACATTTTACACTTATTACATTTCTTGCACGCCGCGCTCTCGTTCGTCTTTCCTCCAGTCGAGTAACACAAGTTATACTCATTTATACAGTTGGTCACTTCGACAGTCTAGACACTGCATTCAACGCGGGCGGGGGTAAATTGGAGCTGCTCTACGTTTGCCATATCGGGCCTGACGCCGAAAGTTTTCCCTTCAATAATTTGGACGCTAGCTGACACTTGGCAGACCACTCGAATGTGTCCACTTCCACTCCAACTCGTCTTCGGTAGTCTGCATGAGGATCTGATGACGCTTCCGCATGACATCTCGGGCTTGCTCCCTCTGTGACCGCTCCGCAAGCTTGCGGCGCTGCTTCTCCGCTTCAAGTTGTTGCCGCCTCTGTAAAATAAGCCCCATAAGCCAGGACAGAGGACTAAGACAGAGGACCAACCGCGCCGTCACTGATTAAATCTGCCAAGCGAGGTCGACGTTTGACGACCTCTGATCCAGTTTCCGAGTCCGAGATGGATGTAATGTCATTAGGCTTTGGTAGTTGCTCCTGGATGTTGGGCGAGGGTAGATCGATGTTTGGAGGCGGATCATCATGGACAGGTAAACGTCCATCGCCCTCCGCCTTCACTTGAGGGTCAAGGACCACCTGCTGTCTCGCCAGTGGTAGCTCCTCCTGGCCAATGTATGACCGTTGGTCATCGAGAGCCAGTGGTTGGTGGTCATGCTCAACTCGGCTGTCCTTCTGGGATGGTTGTCTCTCCTGAACGGGGTGTCTGCCTTGAACGTTCAGAATATCGTCGATCTTTCTCGGGGTATCCTTGATAGCATCTGGGTTCTCGCCACCAACTTGCCCGTCTTGCGGTTCTGTCAAGCCTGTGAACCGGTCAAACCTACTCGTCATAAAATATTGTAGGTATGTGGCGCACCTTCTTTTTCGTCCAATTTCCATCGAGCGACGTTGTCACTTAGCAACTGTATGAGGGACCTTGAATCATCGTAATCCTTTTCGGAGAGCTTGTCTAGTCCAGTACGAGCATCATCCAATACTTGCTGCACCACACCCGCTGCCCGGTCATAGCTGTGCAGAACCTCGTAGTAGAACAGGGAAATGTTTAAAGCAAGACGGAGACGGATTGGATGTGTTGCGCAAAGCTCGGAAATGGCGATGCTCGAGGCACCCTCGTAAGCAGCCAAAGATTTCGCAATACTCTCCTCGCGTCCGTCATCGACCTGAAAGTTGGACAAGTAACGATAATAATCACCAATCCTATAGTACCAATCGTCAGACAAGGGTTTTGGAGCTGTGAAAGGACGTACATTTGGCCCCAAAAAACAATAGATTCCGTTGATGTAGCTGAGCGGACAAGGTGCCTCTCGAGGATTTCAAGAACTTCTTCACAAATACTGACAATTTCTTGTTCAAGCTTCCACCTATCTGAGGCTAGACTGGTTGCATCACCCTTTGATTCTCCTCGCTCAGCTGATGAAATAACACTCCATGATGCATGACGAGCAGCAATCAGATTGCTATACCCAATTGAGAAAAGGATGCATTCCTCAGGAGTGAGCTCCTGGTCTAAACATGCAATATCCTTCATATGGCTGACCACATCTAGTGAAGCATATAAATACACATATGTGAGGGCATGTAACCAGGTGAATAACTCACCTTCCCAATGCCCATCTTCCTTAGCAGTCTTGGCAAGGAGGAGTGATTCTTCATGAGTTCTGAAATGCTGTAGGTCATATATAGCATGCTCAGCATTCTCCACCACAGATTGATAGAATCAGCAGGGGGCTCATCTACTCACTGCAGGTAATGCATGAAGTAGCTAGGATGTCCTGTTTAACCCAAATCAAATTATCAGTCCCATGTGTTGGTAAACAAGTCAGGTACATACAGTGCAAAATAGAAAATGTGAGAGAAGTTATGAGTTAGTTTCAGAACAATCCAGCAAAATAGGGCAAGAACAAGAGTTCAGAGTTTGGATATTGTTAATGCTTACCAGATCATCCAATTTTTTGCACTCTGTGGTGATAAGAAGTGAAGGACAAGAAGATGCATCAGTATTTCCCTCTTTTGAAGGAAAGGTGAATACTACAAATGTGTGAAATCTAACAGAAGTATACAAGAAAGTGATTACTCACAGTCTCCACCATGTAGCTCTTCTACAGTGAGTTCCATTGTATACAGCACTTCATCCTTTTCCATCCTTGGAACAAACTTCAAGGGTACACAGATTGAGAGATGCAGTACAGCAGATGACTCAGATGGGCTGGACATCATCAATGTCAACCAATGGATGAGGCCAAGAGAAATCTCACAGTGGAATCAGATCATCCCATTCTGTGGCTGCTCCCACTGCTACAAGCTTATTATTTGTCCTCCATTTCATGCTGCCTGATTGAACTAACACATAGCACATGGTTGGAGTCTTTCCAAGACCAACAGTTAGTTGATCACCCCTGATACCTGCATGACATCTTGTAGGATTCCATGAGAAAATCAACAAATGTGCAAACTCACATGTAATGACTCTCTGAGAGCTATCATCAGGGGGGTTGGGACTCTCAGATGCCAAGCTCTCCAGAACACTCAGTTTATTGTACTCCATAGCCTCAAGCCTACTGCCTGTCTGCCCTTTCAGGTTGACTAGCACATGGCATTCAGGAGCCTGTCTGGGACCAACAATTGACTGATCATGCTGGATACCTGCAATACATTTTATAAGATTCTGAGAGAACATGGACATATAACACACCCATAGTGACAGTCCAAGAGTTGTCACTGGAAGCTTCAGAAATCTCAGATAATAAACCATCCAATGGTCCATGTTCATTGCCTGAGTTGTCTAATCATGCACAATAAGATAAAGAAGATCTGTAGCCAAGCTTCCTCACTAACTAAATAGTCAAGTTAAGCAAACCATTGTGTTGTAGCACCAAGACACCTACCCTTCGACTTGCAAGTACACAACATCTAAGACAAGCTATCAAACAACCAGTGGATTCCTATGAGCAAACACTTACCACCACACAAGTTAAGAGAATATTTTTCTGACAAAAAATGTGTCAGGTAGTCTCCTTGTACTAGGTCATCAGGCTTTAATTCTCCCTAAAGTATGAAGATCAATGGTAAACAACAAGGATGGAAGGTGAATAGTTACAGACAGTTTCAAGCAGTGTTGTCCATATGCTGTCATGAGTAATGGCAACAGAGGCATCTGGATTCTGGTCAAATGTTCAGCTGCTCTGCAAAATACATGTCAAATCAGTCACAAACCTGATTCAACAGAAAACTGTTGATAATATCAGAGTAGTGGAAGGGCTAACAAAAAGTTCAGTTGTTGAGTCAGAACCTACTTGGGATGTACCCACCTGAGATAATTGGGGCTGATGGGTGAGATCTGGAGGATTCTGGACTGTGTTGGGCATGTAATGAATATGTTTCCTTATTTTACGAAGTAACCATCTAAGAAGTGAGAGCCAAGAAGGTCGAGGATTGCCAGGGACAATGTGGATGGGTATTGCATTGACCGCAGGCCGAGGTGCCCTGAATAGACAATCCTTCAGCGCAATCTTGTATCCCCTTAAGAACATCGACTGATTGACATTTCCATAACTACCATATCGGGGCCAATACTTCCAGACAGTGTCGAATTGATGCACCCATCTATAATAGGCGGAGTTACTGTTGTTCTCGACCCTTAAGGCCTTGATTGACCAGCCACCTTCAGGTGGTCCATTCTGGAACGACGCGAGTGACCAAGAGCGAGCTTTGTAAAAGCCAGTGATGAGGTATAGGGAATCGTTGGAAATATCTAGCTGGCACTCTTCGTTGGCGAAACGATACCAGTCTACAGCACTCTGCTTCGCTAGGTCACGAAACTGAGACTTGTGCTTCAGATCGTGAAACGTAGCACCATGCGGGAGGATAAGAATCGCGCCTTCTGAGGACCGCGCAGTAAATTCATATACAGTACTACAACAACTAATGGTATTTAGCACGCTCCTTCATACCGACCTTTCGCTGAGACATACCTTGGCAGAGCACCGTTGGATGGGAGTTCCTGTTGCACGCCACTAGAAGATATAACGGAGCCAGGAGAAATATCATCCAGTTTGACATGCACATCGTTGTCCTTCAGTATTATTGGACAGCCGGGACGGTGACGAAGGGATGGTGGGACACCATGAGGCATATGAAGCGGGTGGTCATGCGGCTTGCAAATGTTGAAAAGAACATCGAATCCGCAGTCGGGGTCAACGATACCAACATCTCCAATCTGGAACCCATCTTGTCGATGGTCGTGCGGGAGGGTATTGCTAGGCTCTGGATTCCATAAAGGGTATCCGTAACGTGTTGGCAGGCATTTAGCATACACGTCCTGCGGGGAGCCCATGGCTCGTCAGGAGCAAAAGGATGGGTTTGTGCTACGGAGGTGAGCGGGGATGGATGGTGCAGAGCTCGGGAGGCCTCACCACCAGCCAAGAAGAGCAATCACGAGGACAAGGAGAAATAGATAAGGCACAGGACGAAGACGCAAATAAATCAAGGGAGCCGCGCTCGAGCGAGGCAACAGACGGCGACAGCGATGGTGACGTGGAGGACGAGAATGAGCCTGCCAAGAAGATCAAGCCGTCCAAGAAGGCGGCAAAGGCTGTTGCAGCAGTGGCAGAGGTCCGTCCCATCTGCAAAGGAAGAGTGTAACGTTATAGTTTTATAGTTCCCCTGAGGCCAGTGAGAGCTGCGATTGGACAACGGCTAGCAAAATAGGAATTATTTGCCATCACTAAACCTGGTCTGAGGTACTAGTAGGTAATCTCGGCTAACCTGGGTCCAACCCGTAGGCATGAGTAGCGTCGTTTCAGGTTTTCTCTTCTGTTGTATAGTATCCTTGTTTATCAATACCGCATTGAACGGTCTACAATCCGGAACACATGGGAACAGCACAGTTGCGATTAGTGAAAAAAAACATGTGCAAGTACGACGTCCACCAGGGCATGTACGAAAAAAAAACGGTATATCCTCAATAGCGTGTTATCGGCCACATGGAATACGCCACGGCGTGAGGTCCCTCAAGAAGTAAAGCATCCTTCAGCATCTAGCACGATTCGAAAATTTTCGAGGCAGCATCGGCAGTTCCACTGCTGTAGCTGCCTACACCGACGCCACCTCGGCGGCTTGCAACACCACCACTGCGCTCGCCGACCCACCGACGACCATGGTCGTCGCAACGTCCCCGATCGTCCGCCGCATCCCCTCGACACCCACGTTTGGGCGATACGTCTCCATCAAGCGCTTCATCTCCGTATGATGGCTCTCCTTCGCAAGCCGCCTCGACCGGCCCGCGACGACAAGCAGTCGAGGCGACGTCTCGCGAAGCGTGCGAGCATGCCGTAGTGCGGCATGTAATGGTGCCGGCGAGTGGACGTCTGAGAAGCGGATGCGCGCTCGCGCGTGGCGGAGCGTAGTGCTGGCGCTATCGGCGGGGGAGTGGGTGCCAATGGTGGAGGCGGCAGTGGTGCGACCGTTAGTCGGGGATGGCGTGGCGTATCGCGACCAGGCAATGGTGTCAGCCGTTTCCGACTGAAGGTACATCTCCGTCGTTGGTTGACCGTAGACCGAATCGAGGAACCCGGCCATCTATGAGAAAAGGAGGGGAGGGAGATGTCTGTTAATTGCGACAGCCTTGCAGCATCAATGCATCACGTACCGAAGTCACCGTGGGCCCGTCCCCGTGGGGGGTATACAGGATATGCGGTTTCAACCCAGCCTCGGGCTTGTCCTCGACGTGCGCCATGGGTAGCCATTCCAGTTCCTCCCCTGCGTCCACCGCGCCCCGCTTCACCATCCTCATTATCGTCGCCGTCATCCGAGGATTCAAACACAGCTGCACCACGAACTCGAGTGCAAGGCGATCATCCGGCCCCCCAAAGAAGGGCAAGAAGACATGCAGTGGTCCTCCGACCCGCGCGCACAGTCGGTCACTCGTGTCGATAAAGAGGGCCACGTCGGTCTTGCTCTGCGTGAATACGCCGCGAACGAATTGGGAATGGACATCTGATGAGGATTTGTCCGTCTTGTTTCCTGTGACACTACCAAACAGGACGTCGAACGGATTGTGTTCGGCCTTAGTGACTCTGGGCGTCGTGGGCGCGTCAGATTCGACGACCGTCAGCGCAGACGGCGGTAGCCACGGGAGTAAGATGAGGTGAGACCCATGTTTCTGCGCATGCTCAGCAACGCTGCGCGCAAAATCGTCGTATGGTACGACCGACAGCGACGTCGTGACCGCCAACTCGTTGAGCTCGCCAAACGTTTGGAATATACCGAGTACTGGATCCGTGTGGATCAAACCGTCGGCAGCCGAGGACTTCATCATGGTAGAGGCCCGGTCGGACAACTCAATCAGTTGTAACGCGTCCACGCTGACGTCGCGCGTCTTAGGTTTGCAAATTGCATCAATCTTTGTTAATGACATGACGTCCGACGGGAGACTGGGAGGAGGAAGGACGAGCTGCGTGAGTGCCATCGCTCCTGGGATGTGATCCAGTTTGTCAAGGACGACCGTGAATCGATGCCTCCAAGGCTGCTCTTTGCTGATGATAGACGCTTCGTCGTCAAATTGTCCATGCTCACCGCCTTCCTCCGTTCGCGTCATCTCCCCAACCCGGACCCGGCGTTCCGGCGGGTAAAGCATTATCACGAGGGGCGTGGTCAGGAACGTCAGAGTGAGTGCCTCGAGGATGAACATCGAAAACACCCTCTGCGAAAGAATGCCTGCCTGAAGCCCTACATTCAGGACGATCAGTTCCACCAGACTACCAAACTAATGAGTGGGCGGAAAGATGCGTGAACACGTGGCGACTAACCCTTTGCAACTCATCAGGGCACCAATCGCACCTGCTTCGCGCCAGCCATAACCTGCCACCCTTGAAGCAATAATACATCCGCCAAACTTTCCGGTAAAGGAAAGTACAATGATGGCGATAGTGAAGGCCCACGTGATTCCTATCAGGAGTCAACAGATGCAAGTCAAATCCCTCGAAGTCGCTGACCATTATCGAGTAATCCGAGATTCGTATTCAGACCAGACAACGTGAAGTACTTGACACGACCACGTTGAGGACAAGGCCAATGATCAAGACGAAACACGAACGAGTGGCAGGAAGACGATGGAGACCATGTCTTCCAATTTTTCTGTCAGGGTAATCGCGAGACCACCCTCGCGCGGAACTACGAGTCCGGCTAGGAATGCACCTACAGATCGAGTCAGATGAGCTTGGGACTCGGCGGTATATGACATACCAAAAATGGCGTTCACGCCGATGCTATCGGTAAAGAACGCAGAAGCCCAAACCAGGATCATCACGACCGTCATGTAAAACATCGAGGGACCATTCTCTATACTACCCGTTTTGTGCGCTAGCCAGTGCATGACGGACCTGACTGGAATCAAGAGAAAGATGGTGAAGGCGATGCAGACGAGTAATATCCATAGCGCTGAGAGGCCGGAACCGGCATTCACGAGTGCGATACTCAGGGCGAGTAATACCCAGCCAATAATGTCGTTCCCGACCCCGGCAGAGAGGACGATAACGCCGACGTCTGTATCGAGTAGCTTTAGTTCAGTGAGGATACGACATAAAACGGGAAATGCGGTGATGGAGTATGCGACACCGGTGAAGAGCATAAAGTAGGTGAGGTGGACGGAAGGGTCGATGAAGTGGTGGTACAAGGGGATGGACAGAACGGTACCGAGTCCAAAGGGAAGAGCGATGCCAGCTAACGAGACGATGACGGACATGCGTGCATTGCGGGCGACGACACCCATGTCGATTTCGAGACCGACGAGAAAAAGAAAGAGACAGAGACCAATGTTAGCGACAAGGGACAAATATGGGAGTGACTCGGCGGGGAAGATGTATTCCGTGAATCCCGGTATCCTTCCAAATGCTGTTGGGCCTAGGGAACAGTCAGTTAAGCGGGACAAAGATAACGACGGAATCGGTGATCGGAATACCTAGGAGTATGCCACCGAGCACCTCGGCGATAACTTTTGGTTGTCGTAGCTTATGCAAGCCAAGGGAGAGTAGTTGCGCCGTCACGATAATGATACCTATCTAGCATTAAAGAAACAAAAGAGGTTTGATGACGAGCGCTTACCAACTTGGATGATCCATAACCTTAGAGGATTCGAGGTCGTACACGCCACATGGTTTGTTCCAGTAACGAGACTGCCCCATGTTGGTAAAGACGAGATCGAGAAAAAGACCTCCCCGGTGGCTTCTTGCTTCGAAAAGTAGTCAAAGGGGCGGATGGTAGTACCATGGGAGGTGGGCATAGCAATGGGTGGGGGAGAAAATCGTAATCCACTAGCAACCAGCCTGGGAGATAGGTCGACGACCACTTATACAGGGTGTGGTCTAGTGGCGCCAAGTAGCATAAACGTCGGCTATCTGAGGGACCATACGAAGTTGCTTCTTGACACCCAACTTGAAGGGGCAAGGCGCCTGGAATGTGTCAATTTGCACACGCCAGCGGAGAAGTTTACGTAGGTTACGGGGTCCGGGACTCACTAAATGGTAGCTTATCATCTCCTGGTGGATCATCGGCACCAACTGCGTGCTCAGGTTACAGTAGGACGTATATTTGTGTCCCTGATCGGGGTCGATATCCCCCAACTATGATTTTGACTTGCAGCCTGTCACAGGGCTGGTCCACGAGAGGCAGTACATAATGACAAGAGAACCCAGATAAGATAAGGTGTTGCGCCGCTTGTGATCCTACCAAAGAACGGCGTTCCTGGACGGATGGGATTAAGAACCAGAAGTACGGCGGTGCATGCCGTATCAACCAGCGTCCACCGTGGGAACCAACTCGGTACCCCATAAACTCACAGGTATTTACCACATCGGCACTGTCGAGGTCTTCACATCCATGAATGTCGTCAAGCAAGGTTTTCGCTGACGCCAATCGGCATCTCCGAGTCTCCTTGAATGACAAGCAAATTCATCCACGACTGGTTCCTAGCAGGTCACGAGAGGTGTAAAACTACTAGGGGTATGATACAAACAAGTAAAAAATATATCCTCGATGGTGTGTGGTATGGATGATATGCAATACGCTTCAACGTGCGGTCCTGCGTCAAACAAAGCGTCCGCCACCGTCCGCCACCGTCCAGCAACGATTCGAAACATGTCGAGGCATCGGCAGTCTACGCCGACGCCACCTTGGCAGCTTGTAATACCACCATCACACTCGCCGACCCACCGACGACCGTGGCAGTTGCAACGTCTCCGATCGTCCGCCGCATCCCTTCAATGCCCACGCTCGACCGGTACGTCTCCGTCAAGCGCTTCATTTCCGCATGATGGCTTTCCTTCGCGAGCCGTCTCGACCGGCCCGCGACGACCAGCAACCGAGGCGACGTTTCACGGAGCACGCGTGCGTGATGCAGCGCGGCGTGTAACGGCGACGGCGACTGGGCGTCCGAGAAACGGATGCGCGCGAGTGCGTGGCGGAGCGTAGCGCTCGGGCTCTCGCCGGGAGTGTCGTGCGGGGAAGGAGTAGCGTATCGCGACCAGGCGATGTTGTCGGCCGTTTCCGACTGGAGGTA
>JBBPKJ010000727.1:0-17762 GCA_038089195.1 Brasilioporus rufonigricans | reverse complement strand
AGTTATAGGTGCGTGTGTCGAGTTGCGTGTGCATGTGGGCGTCATGGGGACTGACGTTGTGTGTAGCACGGTGCAGTCGTCCAACGGCGCGGTGACGAGCTACGTCGAGACGTGGGTGCAGTCGCCAAATGTGACGAGCCAGAACAATCGGGCGCCGCAGCGGATGTCAATGATCACGCATCACCAGCAGAATTTACTCAAGTCGCATCAGGACATTATCACGGCGCTGGCGTGCATCGATGCGCCGTTCCGAGGGGGAATCGTGAGCGGGGATCGGGCGGGGGTTCTCAAGGTATGGCGGGTTGCGTCTGGCGAGTAGCCTACTTGGGGTCGATCTTATCATAATACTGCTACTTACTCTTTGAGCCTGTGGATACATCAATGAAAAATATATATACTCTGAGCTGTTGCGCAGAACATGTTAATGCGCCCATTCTGCTCTCCGGGAGCGACAACAGTTCAAGTGAGTATTGCCATGAAATCAACGTTCCACAAAGCTGTCAAGACGTCTCCCTCTGACTTATACCAAGCATCCAAGCCCGGGAGCTCGAGACAGGTGTTCAGTTGGCAAGCCAGACGTGTCATACAATGTAGAAGACGTACAGACACCCAAAGACCACCATGGATGAATCGACAAACGAGACGTCACTGTCTTCAAGATGTTTCGTGCAACGCTCGCGCAAACCCGGTCTTGTAACATCCTGGAGCGGTTGCCTGCAGACGTCCCTTATCACACGGGGCGCAGGCTCGTCGCTGATCGTACCAACGACGCCGTGACCTGCAAACAACGCTCTGCCACGATATTGGTAGCCTCGTCGGGGAGATCCTCGTCACCCGTCGCTGTCTGACATGTGGAGAGAGATGCCAGATATCTTCAAGCGAGGACCGTCGGTGAGACAAAGGCCACTGATCACCGGATTTACAACACCTTGGGTTCTGTGGCACGCAAATGGACCCGGTCACCCTGGTTGGTCAAGGCGAGTATGTTCTTAACAATTGGTTCCGACGGCCCGAGACAAATGCTAGGAGGGCATTGCGAGTTGATCTCTTGGTGCATGCCAGCTCCATGTGCACGCCTGGGAGTTGGAATAGTCCATGTGAAAGTGGCTAGCGGACAGCAAGGAGGCGGAGATGGCATCATCGAGGTTGGATGACCGCGAAAGAATGCTCAGAGTGAGGATGTATGGGGAGATGACGAAATCCAATACTTTGTACTCAGGTCGCGAGTACTGGGAGCCATAGAAGCCAGTTCCACGACAAATGGCCCAGTGGGTGATCGCTCCCCCGCAATATGTTCGGGGAGAATTTGACGACACATTTCCAGAGGGGTTTTACATGTTGAAGAAGGCGAATCTCACTTTTAGCACGAAATAATTTTTACGAAAGGTCCAAAAGTAGACAAGACCATCAAAAAGAGAGTCGAGTCAATGCTGCGATTGCTCGCCCGACCTCGGTCGTATCGTGTCCTCATCCGCCACCGTCTCCATCGACTTGCATCGTCCATCCCAACCCCGCAACGACACCCACGCACGATGTCCGCCGCCGCCGTCCCATCGCCTCCAGAGCCATCCGCGTCTGTGCTTCAGAACGGCCCACACGCGAGTCCAGGGGAGGGACAGAAACAGCAGCCAAAGGAGAAAAAAGACAAGGTTCAGAGCGTTCCGTCGCAGTACCCGCTCGAGGTACGTCTCTCGATGTTGATGAGGCTCCACGATGACGCACAACAACGACGCACAACACAGCTCCAACCACCGCCAGAGTACATCGATCTGCGGATTCGTCTGTTTGAACAGCTGCGCGCCGAGTACGACGACTTTGTTCGAGGTGTGCCTTTCCGTTTACCTCTTTCTGGTGCGTCTGGACTGGCAATTGCATCTCGCAGCACAACCTAGAGAACTAATCACTATCACCCTGCCCGATGGCTCTGATCGCAAGGGAACGAGTTGGGAGACGAGCCCACTGGATGTTGCCAAGGAGGTCTCCAAGAGTCTCTCAGAACGCGTCGTGATCGCAAAGGTGAGCACCTCGAAAGAGTCCATCCAACAGTTGCGGGGTTCTGTTCTTGTTTCTGACCCGCCCGACGTCTAGGTCGACAATGTCCTCTGGGATCTCGAACGACCGCTCGAGGGTTCCTGTCGACTTGAATTGTTGGATTTCGAACATCCGGAAGGTAAGCTTCACCTTGTTTCCCTTCCATTCTTCCTCGGCCGCGGTAACGACGGTCACTGATAGGAAAGCGTGTTTTTTGGCATTCATCGGCGCACGTTCTCGGAGAGGCTGCAGAGAGACACTACGGATGTCATCTTTGTATCGGACCACCGACAGACGATGGTTTCTTTTACGAGATGGGGATCGACGAGAGGTACGCGTTTTCTTTTGCGCATTTTGCGGGCTCACTCTAGTGATGGGTCAGGGTCGTCACCAACGCAGATTACCCTGCACTAGAAAAGCTTGCCGAGAGTGCGATCAAGGACAGACAAAAGTTTGAGCGATTGGTCGTCTCAAAGGAGAATCTCTTGAAGATGTTTAGCGTGCGTCGACGACCCTGGCCTCTTCGTGTACGGACGCTGATCGACCTGCATACTACAGTACAACAAGTACAAGAAATACCTCATCGAGACCAAGATTCCCGATGCTTCTTCCACCACTGTTTACCGTTGCGGGCCAATGGTCGACTTGTGTGTTGGACCTCACGTTCCTCATACCGGCAAGATCAAGGCTTTCATGGTCACCAAGGTCGGTCGAGGCATGTTTCATGCGGTCTCGTGCGAGACTTATCGCCTGGCCCCAGAACTCGGCATCCTACTTTCTGGGAGACGCGAAAAACGACTCTCTGCAACGCGTATACGGGATCTCCTTCCCGGATAAGAAACAATTGTCGGATTACAAAGCTTTCTTGGCCGAGGCAGCGAAACGTGATCACCGCAAAATTGGGAGGGTAAGGTTCGATTGAATGCAGCAATGCGAAGCTTATTTACCCCACATTCAGGAACAAGAGCTATTCTTTTTCAATGATCTAAGTCCGGGGAGTTGCTTCTTCTTACCCCATGGCACCCGGATCTACAACACGTTGCTTGAGTTGATGAGGGTGCGTTCCTCGTTTAAGTCATTTCCGCACAGATCGTTGAGCGATCGATACAGTCAGAGTACGTCAAACGCGGCTACCAAGAAGGTGAGCATCGCTTCGAGCCATTGCTGATCCTTGTTTGACATCATAGCGAGTCATCTCCCCCAACATGTACAACTCAAAGCTGTGGGAAACTTCGGGGCACTGGCAAAACTACAAGGACGACATGTTCACACTCGAGGTCGAGAAGGAGAAGTGGGCCCTCAAACCGATGAATTGCCCCGGTCATTGCCTTATCTTTGACTCCCGGGACCGGAGTTACAAAGAGTTACCGATCCGGATGGCCGAATTTGGTATACTGCACAGGAATGAGGCCTCGGGTGCCCTGACCGGTTTAACTCGCGTCCGGCGCTTCGTGCAGGATGATACACACGTGTTTTGCATGCCGTCGCAGGTGAGAAAACATACGATGCGATAGTATGACCAAGCAGCGTTTGGTTAACAGTCGGATGTAGGTCACCTCCGAAATCGAGGCACTGTTCGATTTCATGCGACATGTGTATGGTTTGTTTGGGTTTGAATTCCGGATGGAGTTATCGACGCGTCCCGAAAACTATCTTGGGACGATAGAGACTTGGGACGCCGCTGAAGCTGTTAGTCATATTGTCCGTCCCAGGACAATGACGTACTGACTGCGCATGTATAGCAACTGAAAGACGCTCTCGATAAGCAATATTCCGGGCAGTGGGGCATCAATCTAGGCGACGGTGCTTTCTACGGCCCGAAGATCGACATTTACATCAAAGACGCGTTGCGCAGATCATTCCAGTGCGCGACCATCCAACTCGACTTCCAACTACCGGAGCGGTTCAACCTCAAGTACCGCTCCGCGGAGGAGATGACAAACCCAGACAAGCCCCCTTCGCGGCCGGTGATGATTCACCGTGCACTCTTGGGAAGTTTCGAACGGTTCATCGCCATCATCACGGAACATTTTGGTGGAAAGTGGTACGTTGTGTGTCACAGTTGCTGCGGGTCTTGGGAACGCGTGTGAGCTGAACGTTCTGGAATGGACAGGCCGTTCTGGTTGTCCCCTCGCCAAGTGCTCGTGATTCCGGTTGCCGTCCCCTATGTGAGTCGTATGTGCATTCTCGCGCGGTCTCCGGAACTCATCGCGCTTGGCGGGCATGCGTGTATAGAAAGACTATGCCCAGGAGATCGCGGATAGGCTGACCCTATTGGGGTTGTTTGCGGATGTCGACAATGGGGCCGATACCCTTCCAAAGAAGATTCGCAACGGTGAAGTCGCGCAATACAATTTCCTCTTGGGTGTGTTGCGTGTTCTCTCGTCCACGGACCTCTTCCGTTCCTCATGCGATTTCCCTCCTTTTTCAGTCGTGGGCCAAGAAGAGCTCGACAGCCGATCGGTCAACGTTCGAAACCGGGACGACGTGGGAACGAAAGCCAAGGGTGAGATGGTACCACTGGACGAGGTGACCACCAAGCTTGTCGCACTCAAGACCTCGCGACGCATCGAAAATAGACTTGATTGAAGCATTTAGAGTAATATACAGTGTAAGGAGAAACTCGGTCGGATGAATACGGTTCGGACGAAAACGCCCGTACTACGGGACCAGACGGAAGACAATACGTGTGAGCCAGTGTACTCCGCGGTCCCGGCTCTTCGTCCCGCTAAAATGAAACAACGCCAAGTATCGTATGCGGGCCTGAAAAAAAAAAAAGCGGGCCAAGATTGCTCCCCGAGACAAATCTTTTTATGCGGTAATACCGCCCATGAACTGATTCCGCTGTAATCGGAGGTACATAAGGGGTAATGAGTCCGACAAAGTCTTGGAAACGCACCAAGGCTTGAATGGCATCTCGTTCCGTGGGAGGCAGTCCATTGATCTGATCTTGAGTCAAGCTCAGTACCTGAATCAACATTTGCTGTACAAGGAAGAAGAAAGAGACCGGAGTTAAGTCCATATACGCGGCTATCAACAGCGTTGATCAAACTCACTCGCTGTGCGGGATCTATATTGAGCTCGGGCACCGAACTGGGTGGCGCTTGAGCGGGAGGGGCAGGTTGAGGTG
This sequence comes from Brasilioporus rufonigricans, assembly GCA_038089195.1. Classification (NCBI taxonomy): domain Eukaryota; kingdom Fungi; phylum Basidiomycota; class Agaricomycetes; order Boletales; family Boletaceae; genus Brasilioporus; species Brasilioporus rufonigricans. The sequence goes on along the minus strand of JBBPKJ010000727.1, from coordinate 12,601 downwards.
GTGGAGGCGGTCGGTAGTAGGCATGTTGCGGGGGCATGTGCGGGGGCTGTTGATACATACTTGGCCCTGTCACTGGCGGTGGGACGGACATTTGCGGCGGTAATACTGGTGGTGTTGGGTGTAACGAAGGGGATTGTTGATACGTTGGCATTTGAGGCGGGGGCGGCTGCGGAGGTCCCGAGGGCGCACTGCTACCCACGGTCGCTTGCAACATACGCTACGGACGTCGAGTAAACAACCGTGTATTGCATGGACGGCCATCTCATGCCGAAGTTACACATACCTGGAGGACAGCTTGGTCTACGATCTTGTTTAGCAGCAGTGCCTGGAAAAGCGCATAGGCATACTGCGGGTGGGCAATTAACAGTGCTCGTGCTTGCTCAGGATGCGTAATCACAAATGCCTAAAAGGAAGAACAGAATCGATCGCAGCCGGGACGTCATTCACAAAACTGCCTTGGCATGTCTCTGAAAACCGCTGCACACCTTCATTTGTGCCAGCACTTCTACTAACTGAGCTGGATTCATCGTGCCGAGGGTCTGACTGATACAATCCAAAGCAGTAGACCCGGGGGGGACAGGAACGCCGAGAGGTAACGATGACAGAAAGGCGGACGGGTCTTGTAGTTTTGGGTCTCTTTGGTGGTCAAAATGGTCTCGGTCGCGATCACGGTCACGGTCTCTGTCACGATCCCTGTCTCGATGACGATCACGCCAATGCCCTCTTGGATCACTGCCATCTAGTAGTTCGCCTCGCACTGTAGTCTTGCCTTCGAGAAAAGGGTCCGAGTCTGCCAAATCAATTCGCAAGGGCCGCCCGCCAACGTCGACATTGTTGAGGTTTCGCACAGCAGAAAGAGCAGTTTCATGATCTTGAGGAACACGAATGACAGGCACACGAGCGAAGCAGTGTAGATGTTTTGACGGGCGCACAAGTACGCGTCGATGGGGGATGGATCGGAACAAGAATGTCGGGATGGGTCAGAGAGCTGTCAAATTGGAGAGAAAAAAAGATGGATTTGATGTACCAGCGAATTCACAAAAACCGTAACCTCTAGGTTTTCCGGTCTCCCTGTCGAAAACGAGCCTGGAGCGGAGTTAAGCATGAAAGGAAAGCGCAGAACGATGGTCCTACCTGAAGCCAACGACATGACCAACAGACTTGAAGACATCAATCAATTGCTCCTGCAGTGGGACGCTTAGAACGAGGCAGGGACAGAAACTGGAAAATGCTTGCCTCGCCCATGTTATAGGGCACATTTCCAACTACGCCACAAGAATGTGAGCCTAACAAGTATAGAAAAGAAGACCCACGCACCAAAGACCACCTTGCTCATGATGGTAATTTGTTGCTAACCGAAGAGTGAGTCAGAAAAAGTTGGAGGCGTTGTGGTGGATATACACGACGAGTTGGTGGCTGTGACGCTGTCGTGACCCCGTCACGGCTCACGTGCTCGCGAGGGAGAAGATTTTTCATGGCATGACTAAGTCGAGTCTGCGCTGACCCACTTTCCCTGGGAGGATGACTATGACGTCCAGTTGGAGTCAAGACTCCACCGTTGGGATCACATCGATTCTTCGGGCACCTTCTACACCACTCGACATCCCACACTAGTCTAGAAGCCTAAGTGAGATCCGGCTCCTCCCTCATACCCGTCCAAAACGCAGGGCTTGTCGGCTCCGTCCATCGCAAGGCACACTGCTATGGCTCTCGCCGAGCCTCGACTACGAGGGGCGGTGACTCGAAGATCAGACCATTAGGCAACATCTGTTCCGTTCCGTAGTGTTGCACAGCCCTAGAACGAGGCTGTGCCACCTGATCCGATCGGACGATGTGACTCCGACATATAAAAACTGCTGGACAATGGCTTGGATGGAGTCTCAGCAAGCACTGCTTAATATCTCCTTTCCTCTCATCCAGGGCTCACAAACAGCTTTCTATGACAGTCATATCTACCCCATTGACCACTCGCAAACTGTCTTCCCAGTCCGCTCAAGAAGCTCGCTTTCGAGCCTTGGATCGCGCCTTGGCCCGAAGATACATTACCCACATGTTGCACGAGCAGAATACTGCCTTGGAGAGGAGGGTACGCCAAGGTAGTCTCGTTTACAAGCCTAGGTATGCTGGCTCACCGAACTATCCATTTGTTTAGCTCGCTGATGCCTTCACAGACTCGAACTATGCGACGACCCATCTTCATCTCGCATAACTGCTACGCTTGAACTTCCCGGCATGAAGTCAGAGGAAGTAAGAGTGCACTTGGACAAGGACGACGCTCTGCTCATTTCCGGAGAACGCCGCTCGAGAATACCCTCAGACCAGGGAAGTGGTGTAAAGTACCTCGCAAAGGAAATCAAATACGGCCGATTCGAACGTGTACTCCACGTTCCAAAGGGCACAATGGTGAATCCCTTTCCTGACTCGTTCTTCCTGTGGTCCTGTATAAAACCGATCCTTTCCATAGATGAGTACCATATCGGCAGCCATGAATGATGGTCTGCTTGTTATCTCGTGGCCAAAGGTACCACCCGGGGTTACAGCATCCAACAATAATTCCATCCCCTCGGAAGCATGATTCAGTTCTCTGGTTTGGCCCTTGTGATGTATTCGCTTACCTTACTACTGTATGCTATATGTTCTCCATCCTAGATTCTTTTAGGGGTAATTGGTACGATAGCCTTTAATCTTTACATATGGACCTGCAATGTGTTTTGTTTGATTTTAGTTGTCTTCTTACACACGGACGCTTGTTCAAGTTAGTATCTGTAATTTGATCAGCAGAATGCAAGCCTCCACTCATGATTCAATGGATTGATTCATTTAAGACCGGTGGTACATACTTTCCACAATAGGCGAACAATGTATTTGAAGGTACTACAGCCCCTAATCCTCTGTGTGCAAAACTTTACTGACTACAAAGGCACATCGGTCTCCTTCCGCGGTAGGCTGTTCTTCCATATAGCTCCCGCTGACCGCAGTCGAGTTTTGTGAGTCTTGCATGAGTACCATGCGAACCTTGTTGTATGAGGTGTACTGTTCCCATGTGGGCGACATGTCGAGTTTATAAATGTTTGGGTTTCCAGAGCGCACAAACGAGAGCCAGTACGCGATGAGCTCCGATGCAAACGCAAGTTCTGCCGATGTCTGCGGGGTGAACGTTCCTGTACCGTTGAATCTATGGGCGGCGGGAGGTGAGTCATATTTACTACTTGCAGTACGTGACAGCGGCAGGCAGCTTGCGCACGCCCTTGGCTGCCGGCCATCAACACCCACCCTGTATTTATTCCATCAAACATCATCCAGTTCTCCGCCGCATGGGCCACTGCATCGCTACCACTCGTGGGACTAGGGGTATTGTATCGGTACATCCAAGTTTCTGAAAATAGCGATGCAGGACCACCCATTGACTCGCGCTTAGCGAAAACAAGAGAGTGAGTCATGGTGAGATATGGGCACAGCGAGCCTATGATACTAACGCCACAAATCACATCAGATTCTCCGGTTGCCACTTGGAACTGCTGCTTGGGTGAGTCATAATCACTCAGGGGGTACAATGCTTCGAGTTCCTGAATGTCCATTTCCGTGAGCGCAGGGAAGTACTCCTTTAATGCCACAGAAATGTTGGTTCCTCCGGAAAGGGTTTCATTAGAGGTAGAGCTGGTCACGATGAGCTATGGATGAACACAGCAATCGCTTAAGCTTACCCGACAATAAGTGGGACATGTGTGAACTGACCCAGCTGGAACTGCAGTGTAGGGTATTCCGTGAACAGGTTGCCATCCAGGACGGGGTGGAAAGAATTGTACAGCCCGCTACTGTTAGGGTATGAGGGTTGTGCTTGAACGAGTCCATGCGCTTAACATGGTGACTCACAATTTTCCTTGTACAGCGGCGTCCTGTGCTCTGGCGAGAGCGCTGACGCTCGCATTCCGCAGGCATGTTATCTGTTCGCCTATCAAACCAGTGCCGCACCCAGCATAAGAGGAATAGAATTCGAAAAGCGGCTATTGGACGCTTAGCATCAGGCGCTACAACAGCATTTAGGTGAGCGCTCGTACGAACTTGTTGTTCCTCAGGAGTAGGCAGTGGGACCCTGAAGACGCTCTGCGCGATGGCGCCATGGAACAGCTGCTGTCCTTGGTTGGCGATCATGTGCAGTTCGACGGAAGAAGCGCCTGCACTTTGGCCGTTGATTGTGACACGGTTTGGGTCACCACCAAAGGCGCTGATGTACTGGTTAACCCATCTAAGCGCTTGTAGTTGGTCCTGGAATCCGACGTTGAAGTCACCATACGTCGGATCTGCGAACTCTGGTGTGGCAAGGAAGCCAAAGGAGTCGAGGCGGTAGTACACGGACACAATAACAACGTTGGGACTCTGGTGGATCCAACTGTCAAATGGCCAATTCCTCGGGTTGCCATAGACATAGCCTCGAAAAAAGGTTGGTGTTTTAGCATTGTTTCAAAGATCTGACAAGCTTACCTCCTCCGTGGATATAGAAGAGTACAGGTACTTCATGACGATGGTAAGTACGTTGAATCAACACCAAATGCCTCGTAGACTCACGGCTGTCACCCTCCCTTGCGCCGTAAGGCGCGTAGATATTGACCTTGAGGCAGTCCTCTGAGCCAGCACCACCAGCATCACCGGCTGGGAACGCGCGTAGCGTTACAGGTCAGCATCCCCCGAGTCAGTCAAGACGGCATCGACCTGGAGGATCATTTACACTCACCTCCAGTGGTACCTTGTATGCAGGGGTCGGGGTAATAGGTCGCGTTGACAACTTGATCACCCACCTCCACGCTCATGCGGGTGGTGTTCAGAGGCACTGGCGCCCTGAAACGTAGGTCGCCAACCGGAGGTTCAGCATATGGAATGCCCAAGTAGGCGACTGTGTTAGGGTATGACTGGTTTCCCAGATAGGTAGCGTACCCCACGTTCACCGTGGGGTCCGTCACGTCACCAGTGGAGGCTAATGCTCGGGCATCCGAGTTGGAGAGTAAGAGGCTCAAAAGCAGCAGTACTGCAACGGTAAGCATTTTTCGAGGTGATGCAAAGGATACCCATGGGAGTGCGTTGCATGAGTTTATTATAAGGATCGCGAGGTGATGGCTCACTTCCGAGGTTGATAATGCTTGGAAAAATGGATTGCCGTCTTTACCGGGCTATGTTCGGAGCACAGTCACGGGCATGATAACATGACTGGACATGAATAGATCCAAGTTTGACATGGAAGGGAAGAATCTTCGTCGTGCACTGTTACGAGCAATCACAAGACCCCTTTCATACATAAACAAGTGTGAAATAACAGAGGTGTAGTTCAATCTGGAAGTTCGTGTGGGAAGAAATGCCGCTGAACGACAAAGTTGTGGCAGACCTTGTGTCGCACACCTTCTTTACATAGACCATTTCGACTGAACTCCAGCTGGGAAAACATTGTAAATGTCATGTGTCTGTGTTGTCGAACTTGTAGACTTTGAGAGTAGGATGATGAATGTGGAAGAGCCTCTAAGTAGGTGACCACCTTCTCATTTGTCTAAAGGGCACGAGTAACGTGCAAAAGTAATAAAATGCATTTGCTTTGACGTTTGCGTACCAGTTGGTGCTTGGAGTATCAAAAATTCACGAATATCGCGACTCGAATCCAACACGAGAGTGGTACCATAACCACGAGGGAGTACACCTCGACTAGTCTCCACAATTTGGACTATTTAGTGACAAAACAAAGGCACGAGATTCCGACTTCGCAGAGGTATTTATATCAGGGCCATTCTAGCGACTGGAAGTGAACTTACGGCCTAACGGTACCTCCATCGGTTGGTGCATGTCCTCTTCCTCGGGTGATATGTGACGCTCGATCCAGGAAGGCATGATTACCAGTGGTTGGCCAGAAATTAGGCTCTAGACGTGCCTTCAGTATGTACCCCTCGAATTCAGCGTTTTGACCGTCACCACAAAACACCTTGAAAAAACCGGTTGCAAGTAGAGCGCAGCACATGGTATCGCTGGCCTTCTATATTGTAGGGTGGCAGTGATAAATCCACCAACGCGCCAATTGCAAAGACGATGAAAAGGGGAGCGATGTCGTGCGGTCTATAGGCCCCCGGCTGTTTTGGGCTCTGCCGGTAAGCATGTCCGTAGACTACCGGGATCAATTCGTCCAAGATGTGTTTCTGTGATACTATATAGAAAATCCGGAACGTGAACTGCCAAAAAAAAGTCTCACATAAAGTCGTTGGAATGGTGGAAGACATGATTCTATTAAGTCTTGTACGGGTTCTGCAGGAATTCCTGCGGCGCGAAAAGAAACTCTTGATGAAATATGTTGGTTTCTAGCAGGAGGCAACAAAAATCGATTTCCTCTGCATGGTCTGCCGGTCCAGGGGAAGAGGACTCCGCCACAGACGCTTTTGCTTGTTGCCGGCATGGGAGATCAGTAAATAAATATACATAATCGGGCACGAGCACCCACAACAAGAAGAGCTAAACAACATCCAAGCCCCGGTGAGATACCGAACCTCCGAACTGCCGGAAGTTCCGGAAGGTTTTAGCCCGTCAATTGGCGAATCCTTGCCACTGAAGTATAGAGAACCCAGAACGTCATCAAGACCATGTTCTCGTTTTCCATGGTCGGGTCCTAGTCAACTTTTGGTGTCTGTTCCCTGTCTGACAGTTCCACGCCCAAGCTCGATGTTGTGCATGGCTTACATGCCCAAGTACCTTGAATGATAACTAATGCGTCTCAAGCGAACGTATGCGTTCTTCCTCTTCACGAATTTTTGGCGAATGAATCCCTCTGCAGTGCCAACGAAGCCGCAGGACGGTGAATGATAGGTTATGATCCACGTATGACTGCAATCTCGCACCTAAAGGACAGTGAGGTTGAAGCCACTTTGCAACCAAAGGATGCGAGGTGAAATTACTGTTCCAAAATGAGTTGAATGGTAGCAGTGGAACATACTTTCCTTGATGAAACTCGTGCTTGAAGAAAGCCAATACGACTGTCCTACTTAGGAGTATTAATAAATATCCCGCAGCAAACTACTTCTTTATAGTCATGAGCGAGCCTACGCTGTGGTCAGTAAGGGTTTCGAGTACAACTTAGCTTGCTCAAACACATGGATATATTTGGGACTTGTACCAATCGGAAACAAACTTGAAAGGATTTCTAGTTGCTAACCTGCCACACCAAACGGAGACTTCTAGCAAACTCGATGAGCGGTGGATGTTCATCTGAGCTGTGCCCATACTACATTCACCTGTGCCGCATCAGTTGTCATGGTCCCTGTCACAAGGCGCATCCACTTTGGGCCAGGTGCAAGCTATGCTGAACATGTGGTACGCCAAGCGGATCGTGTTAAACAGATCGATACGGACGCCGGGTCGACAAAGATTAACAACACCACTGCTAACAGACCCGGGGTTGCTTGCCAACCTAAACCAAAGACGAATATGTACCCTCGGCGCTGCAAGCTCGCAATTTGAATTCTTTCAACGTACTCGTTCATCGCGACCCACTCCAGGCAACGAGTGCGGCCACGTGTGATCGTAATAAACCGGATGCCACCCATCCAGGCCATCATCACTAAGAAGAGACGAATAATCAATCTGAGTTAGTAACTCTATGATAGATCCCGGTTGCGCAAATACGGGTAACCCCACACAACACGAGGTTCGAGTCTGACAGTCTTGCGGGACTAGACCTCAAAATGGACAGTAAAAAGAAGGGGCCTCTTACCATGGCGACTCAACTTGAGCACGGTCTCCTTTCTTGGCATCATACTCGGCTTCAATCTTTGGTCCTGATGACACCTCCATCCACCCCTCGGTCATTGTCATTCCATCCGTAGACTCTTTCTCTCATCACGGGCCTGACTATAACGACTACTATGTATCAGGGATCGTTTTGTCCCTGGGGGGTTCCGTTTCCTACCGTACCTGCGCATCAGTGTTCATCGTCGAATGAATCCTTCCAGCATCAACCTTACTCCCTGCAGCATGCTCTACATATAAAATCTAAGCACAGTAGCATTTGTGCTCGTGAATCTGTGAAGAATGGTCGTCATGCAAAATGGTTGTCGGACGGACGCTCTATGCTCTGGCAATCTCCGTAGACAACGTCCTAGATTCAAGTTCCTATTACAGGTTCTGGCATACTAGTGAAAACTTCCGGAAACACAAGCCCGTCAGAAGGTAAACAGCTTGAAGGTCGATGGAGGCTTTAACGCCCAATGAATGGTGAATAACCCGTGGCTTGCGCTGTATATATAGTTTGGTCGTGCAAAAAAAACCGTGTAGCAGGTCGTACATCACATATCCATGACGTAGGTATCGAAATTGAAGTACGCACCTGAGTGGAAATAGTAGGTGAATGGATGTGAAACTGGTCGGATATACTCACGACTAATCAGACTACCTCCAAGTCACTTGTAGGCTTCGGATCGCCTGGAGCGGTAGACATGGCAGGTGATGGTTCAGGTTGAGAGCCGACAGGTCCAGCGCTAGCACCATTCTTTGCTTGTTCCTTCTTCACTCGTTCATCAAAGTCATCTTGGTCGAAGGAGGAGTCGCAGCAACTACCACAACATCCCCGGGGGCCGCAGCAGCAGGGCCCCTCGGTACCATTTGGCGCTGATGTTGAAGGTAGCATTTTGCATTCAGTGTTACCCAGTCACTTGAAAGGTGCAAATATCCGAACTTACGAGTAGAACCCCAAACTTGAAGAGCCGAGAAGCAGCAAATACCTTCCAGTGACTGTTTAGCGTGCAGATTAGGACCCCATCGAACGAATAACTGCTCACCACAGCATCCAAGGATATCGGCACAGGAATCCGCCATTGTGATACACTGTCACTGGTGAGCTAGGGGAAGCGAGCGAGTGCCGTAGACAGCCTTTTATCATCGAGGCACCAGCGTAAAGCGCAACTAGAGTGCTACCTAATTAAGGGCTGGTACTATTCACGAGGCTGCATATAGTAGCGGACAGCTGATAGGCTACGCTCAAGACGACATTTCATCCCGACTTCAAAGGGGCCATACTCGCGCCCACGTCAAAGCGTGTGGCCGTATGAGAAATCAGAAGAGCGGATCAAGGAACCGGTCCTAAGATTCTCCGCTCCCGCGTGCGTGCGAGTGCATCAACGGGCTCGTCGCTACTTGAAACCACTAGAACCCCCTTCTCCAGATGCTAAAATTACTGCGAATGATCGATAGAGTTTGGCATCGCCCTGCTCTACCAGACACAGAAAGACTTCTCAGTCAAACGTCTCGTCATTATTGACGCTTCTGCAACAGATACACTATGAACATTAGCTGCAAAGCAAGCCCTTCAAAACGAAGCTCTCGGATGGCCAGACGTGCCTGCTACCGATGACCTGCTACATTCATGCACTCTGAGACTCTATCAAGAGTTTGCAGACGTCTTTCGCAAGCGGTACGGCAAGATCCCGTGAGTTCGCATGCGCGGTGTCTATAGATGCTGCTCGCGAGACATGCATTGTGTGTGAGGATCTTGATGGACGTGGCGTTCCTGTAGAAGGTACGATCTGGACTCGTCTCGTGAGACCTGTGAGTGGGGATGCTGAATCTGCTGTCCGTCCAGAGTAAGACGCCGGGCGGCTGGCAGTTCTTCAGCAAGAATGACCTTGTCTCAGCGATTAATACCGGGTCTGGATCCTCTAGTGGACCACTGCCCGAAGACTCGCCGGATTCCAAAGACACTTGGTCCTTACTTTACACAAGTCGCCGCCGCTCTACCCATGATTTTTGCCAGCATCGTAACGTAGACGTTTTCCTCTGCAGTGCATATTCAAATTACCAAAGTTCGTTACAGTAACATCTCAACGTTCAAAGTTCTATACCTCGCGGCAGTCGCTAGACAGTAGGACTTCGAGTGCTGAACACTTGAAGCGTTCCTGAGGACGGACCGCATAACTAGTTGAACTCTACAAGTAAAGTCTGACTAGCCTCGTAACCGTCTCACAATGATCTGTCGACACACTCGGTCAATGTGTCAGTTGCAAAAACTGTCAAGAGCTTCAGATCGCGCTTGAACAAGATAGTCGTCGGTTCTCGCACCATCCAAAAAGCGCTCAATAAGACACCGCTGTTATCATTCACTGCGCGAACGGAATTCCGGAGGCCAACAGAGCAAGACAGTACGAGAAGTTGCTTTATGGACACATCCAGAATACTAATCAAGATTGTTAAGCCCGCTGGTCGTGTTTCCGACTTTCTCGCTCTCACGGCTGAAAGTCCAGACCTGAGAAGAGTCATTGACAGTAATTGGTGCGAGTTTGATCTACGTCAACAGTGAGTTCACAAGATTAGCGAGGTCCCCATAGAATTCTTACCGGGACGAAGTTACCGTCGCTGGCAAGGGATAAAACCAATCCGGAGGGAATAGATGAGTTTACTGTGGAAGGGGCCAGAATCCTTAGAGAAAGAGATATAACTCTGTAAGCGCTGCAATACGTCAAAGTATTCACCAGTATTGACCGGGTTGAGGCGTCGGGATGAGGGTCCAAACGGCTGCATCCGGGGTACCACATACGCCAGCCCCCTTTTTCAATTGTTGATAAGTCTCTTGGAGAAAATTCCGAGTCTGGACACTTACAACAGCGACCTTCTCGATAGAAGCATATGCCCCCATTGCGCTGGGCGCTGCATTAGAGAGCGTGAACTGGTTCGCTTCATCGTCGACGTTCTTCAAGCTCCACTATAACAATGGATCGGACTTTGAGTGAGTGTCCGGGATCACAAAGTAACGGTGCACAGGCATACCACCATATTTAACGTATTTGAGTTATTGACATAACCCCCGACGGTGGCCATCGGACCACCGCCCAACAAATCCACATCCTGGGTGGTGAATTTGCCGTTGAAGATCCTGTATTGACCGTCCGAGACAAGAGGCATGATGCTTAAGCACATCAAGTTCAAATGAGAGGTGCGTTTCGAGTTCGCTGCTAGAAAGTATTTGTACCCTGCAGACCCAGCTGAGCCTATCAAGTCGTGGCAAGTTACTACGTAGCAATGGATTACCTTCCGCGATGTTTCTGCAAAGCAGTCCAGAAGACAGCGGGCAACGTTGATCCGAGTGGCACGAAGGTATGTAAAATCGAGTCCTAACATTGCGAGAAATGTACTCCGACAGCTGAATCAACGGTGAGGTTTTGTAAACCAAATTTTCATCACTTACCGTTCGTTACCATATGCAATTCACTTTCTCGACTCCTCCCCTTTGTGGCGAGAAGCCCTAAAAGAAGCCATCCTACCATCCCTTATCTTGTCTTCGGTTTTGGCGTAGCGTCATCCGCACCGGGTACCTAACCGTTTAAATTCCAGTAAGGCTCATCGCCCCCCAGCCTGGGACGGATAGACTGCCGACGTGGTAGCACTACTTACGTACTAACATCGAAGCAAGGAAACATATCACTCCACTCGCCCAGGGCAGCAATCAACTTGCAAGGGCTTCTCTCGTACCACTTGCCATCAGCAACCATCTGGCTTGGAAGCCACGGTTGAATGTACTGAAGGATGTTCTCCTAGCGACGACGCGTGAGATCCAATAAACATCGGATCTTTTCGTAATTTATCGAATGTTTGATTGTGGCGGCGGACAACGACTTACCTGGTATGGTAAGCCGCATTTCTAACGTCTGGGATTTGTGACTTGAAAGTTCCGACTTGAGAAGGAGCATTGGGGTGAATATGCGTGACCGTGATCCACATCTACTAAGTACGGGCTCATTGGATCGGTGTGGTCATCTGGGGATCCTGTAACAAATACGAGACATCATGCATCATGCGTGATTGTCATACTACGGCCTAGCGACGCACGAGCGACGCCGATGTAGTAAGTCTTCGGACGAGCGGAGTTTTGGCAGCACTGCTTTCCTCCGTACCGCCTCTCCCATTCGTCCCTTCCTTTTTGCACCCACCTCACCACTCCCTTCCTTCACCTCTCGTTTCAGCACCTCGCGGCACCCCCTTAACTCCCATGGGGCCTTGAACGCGCAAGCCTATCCCTCCGATCTCCTCGAGGCGGTCCCACCCGCCCTCGCAGTTCACACACTGGCTTCCGTTCCGGGCCGGGAAGTGTTTCGCGCTTCCCCCGATATCCCCCTCTCACCCTATTCCGTACATAGTTTATTGCATGTACTCTACTATACATGCAATTTGACCTCCTCTCCCGCCTGATCGTAGCGACATCCAAATGAAACAACCCTAGTCCCTTGCCACCACCTTCTCATGTATTACTTAGTACTTTTTTGTCTCTGCACCCCCTCTTTGGCCAGTTTTATCACCTCTAAGATCTACTTAACAAGGTTTAACTTTACTACGTGTGAACGTTTCACTCCATGAAACACCCCACATGCTTCAATACCGAAGTACTGGGTATGTTGCTGGTCAGGCCTCAGGGATCAAACCGGGTCGTGGCCCAAGTTCACCGCCTATCGGACTTAGTGTAATGCCCCCTCGGGCGTTATCGGAACATCAGCATACCATCAGGATGCCATACGGTACATATCGGACATCAGGATACCAGACGACGTGCATGGCATGCTATTCGTAGACAGTATATATACCAGACCCCGTC
>JBBPKJ010000726.1:0-17770 GCA_038089195.1 Brasilioporus rufonigricans | reverse complement strand
GATGGGAAGTTCCACGGTGTGAGAATCGACCTGCAATGACAATGAAGCATGTTGGATGTTAAATGGGGAGACAACACCTACACGACACCTATCAAACAAGTGGTCAGCTATTGACCAGGACGAGCACAACTTGTACCCACCGACAGGTTGCTTGATAACGACGTTCCGTACATGAGAAAATGGCGACGGGACTTGTTCTGTGAAGTAGGACATGTATACGTTCGGATTGTCCTGCCACCAAAGTACTTACCGCCATATGTGCGAACGGCCTCCTCAGCTGTGGGACACCAATGACGTGCCTTGGCTAGCGGAGCAGGTAGAAGTACTCACCAAACCACTGCAATATCGACCCTGTCAACTCAGACATACCCTGTATATACGTTACTCACCTCCATGAAAGATGCACTGTACACGTTCTCGCTCTAAAAGACCACGTTGAGACAGAAGCACCAGACTGTAAAATAACCCGCGCGCCTTGGCCTCCGTCAACGTCTTTCCGTTCTCCAACGTCTACACTACATAAGGATCAATGAAACCTAACCATGCGACACGACGTACAATGATGCGAGCCAAGTCGTCGTGGTGTTCCTGCATCAACCTAAAGAACTTGATGAGGATGTCGTGTCGGTGCTAGATCCAAGCAACGAAAGACTCGGTAAATGTATCCCCTCCTCCACAAAAGAGGGCCGACCTTGGCTGTCGTCTTTCCCCACGATTGAAACGCCTTTGCAGCTGCTGTGATCGCCGCTTTGGTCTCCTCGGGGCCCATCTCGGGAACTGTACCCAGCTCTTCCTCGGTAGCTGGGTCTAGAGTCATCAAACGGGAAGCATGTTATGAGTATGCCAGCGTCCGTTCCCATGCCCGCCCCCAAACAGGTTGGAGAAGCAAGTACGAGTACGCACTCGCCACGGAGATGGTCTCGCCCCCAGTCGCATCGACCCATTTTCCGTCAATGTACGCTTGCGTCTTGATTAGCGTTGGATCCTTGAGTCCCCACTGAAAGTGACGGGTCAAACCGTGTAAGCAAACTCGATTCGACGCGTAGACATACGACGCTGGTGTCGGTAGTGCTTGCCATTCTGTACCACAACGTCGACCTCGGGCAGATGTAGGACGACCTTGGTGCAAGGGCTCTGATCGATATCGATGAGGGAAGATGCCGGAGTGGTATCATTTTGGTTCAGCGAGGTCGGGGATACAGGCAAGCAGTGTCACCTGGCCGTCCTAGGAAGGCACCGGTGCGGCACGTGGCGGCCCGGAGTTGTCCCTATGCTTTACTAAGATCATTCTGATGCCAGTTCCATTGTCCAATTCGTCGCCACATGACACCTGGGAGTGAAGTGGTCATAATGATGGCCAGAGTCCCATTCCTGAATGCGACGTCCCCTATGACTCATCCACGCTCCACCAGTGAAGACATCTACACCCGAGATTGTCGATGTCAGTGCGCGCACTGCTTCAGCATGCACGACCGCTACCTTACCTAACCTAGAAGCTGAGCACTGATACGAGCATACAAGTAAGCACTGTATTTACCCGCCTATCTGCCCACTAGACTTACTTACTCCTTAGGCAGGATAAGGGACATTGAGTTAAGTGGCAGGTCAGGCATTAGCACTCAGCTTTGCTGCCAGTGTGCAGATCATGGCTCTCCAAACTCTCTTGTTCATGTACATGATCAAACCATCGAATGCTTCGATTTGTGTCACGATCATTGCCCGAGCAGTTGAGCTCTCTCCAATTATAAAGTTGAGTTGACCATCAGAATCATTGGTAACACATTAATTGCCGCCAACTTGAATGACGTGGGTGTTTGCGATCGCTGTCAGAAATGTGTCATGCATGTCACGCTCGTCCTCGACCCCCTAAACAGGCAAACCTTCGACAAACCTGTTGTCATGCTCAAATACGGGGAATCTTGATATTCCGTGAATTTTCAGGTGACCTCAAATTCACCCGCGTGTCATTAGTTCATTTCTCGTGTCTTGGCTCACGGAGGTGCTCACAAAACCATTGCAAAATCGACCTGGGGGTGTGTCCACAATTTTGGTCTCTCCGAGGCCGACCGTATTCAACCCTTTCCCGGTGCCATGGCGATGAAACAAAAATCATGTATGACCGTGCGAGAATCCCCTTCCAAAAATAAGGTGGTGGTATGAGTACGGAGGATCGTCTCGCGCTCCAGTTGCGTTGACCCATTGTGCTTCCACGTCTTGACCAACGTTAGACCCTTGAGTCCAACACCTTAGGTCGCGAATATACGGAAAATTAGCTGGCCGCAGCTGACCATCTGGGTGTGGGTGATGTTATCCAATCAATCACTCTACAGCCGTTCTCATCAATCACTACCCAAGTACGACTCAGCGTTTTCGTCCCTTGGCCCCATTCTTTCTTCCCTCTACTGGTTCTAAGAAGCCACCCAGCTCGAGTGCATTCCGCGCTGCATGATTGATGTGTTTGAACCGATCGGGCCCGAGATGGATCCCTCCAAACCACCTCGTAACGACGACGAGCACATTATTTATTTCCTGTATCGCATGGAAACGTTCAATTCGCATCAGCTCGAAGCCATAGTACAGCACGCCAATCCATATGAACTTCTCACCAGAATGGATAATAAATGTGCAAGCCGACCCCCCGCCGCCGTCTCGCCGTCGTCATCATTGTCTTTCGATGGAGTGCCGTTTTGCCCACTTAGCTATGTCGTCCGTGTCGCAAGTCTGGATAGGGTCACCTACCTTGATGGAGCACGTTTCCAACTTGACAACGCCAAGCGTTGATGATTGGGTGTGCCGCGCGGGCAATGTGCCGGTCGGACATCAAGTGATTCAATATCAGCGGAACCTTACCGACATTCATCAGCACACGACACAACCCATTGATAGCAATGACAACATGCGACGAACCTGCGAAGGATGCGATATCTGACATACCCGCCCTACAAACACGCTCTTTCGGTCCACAATTGGCTCAGCTTCAATGAGCTTAATTTCCTCTGGCAGCGCGACGTTCTGGAGAGTTGGTGTTTGTCGCGACATCCTCTCTAATTCCTCCTCGTCATCCTTCGTTGACTCCACTGACTCTCGTGGCGTTAAATCGCGCCCCGAGGCGTCCTCCCGTGTGAGCTCTCCCACCTTTTCTCTGTTGAGCTTATCTTCGTACCATGCTTCTGATCGTTCAAGGACGCTCTGAAGTCCGTCAAAGACGCAGACGGTATCACGGGGCCATTCGACCCCAGATGCGGATATAAAAGTGCGCAGTATTGATCCAAACAGAGACGCGTCGACGCCAAAAGAACCGATGTAACGCGAGAGAAGCTGTAGCTGTGGTGGACCTTCAGCTGGGTATGAAGGGGGTAGAGAAACAAGGATGCGGATAGATACATCCTCGTGAGATGGAAGACTATCAAAGCGCCGGTGAAAGGATATCGGGGGAAGGATAAGACGGTGGTAAATGGAAAGGAAAGAAAGCAAAGAATGAACTCACGTACTTGAGTGAAACCACATAGCGAATCGTATCTGACCCGTTACTTTGAGAGCTCCCATCTGGAGTACTTTCGGGGCCTCCTACTTTCGAACCGTGCCAGAGATGGATTGCGCTATCTCCATAGATAGACTGTAGCACTTCAGAGGAAAGTATAATACATGGATTCAGAGAGGGTCCTGATGCTTGGGAACTGAAAAATCGAAGAGTCCTACTCACCACCGATTTCCGAGGCGACCTGCTCTCGCTCTGGCCGTATCATCAAATCAGAAAGAAAACTCTTCATCTCCACTGCCAGTTCTGCAGCATTGTCACCCTCCATGGAGGATGTGGAACAAAAATGTATACTTTGCGTAAAGACATCGTCGAGAGGCGGCTGATTGGCTCATATATACAGTTTCAGACGCCGCCCCGGTTCACCGCGTGCATATCTTCAGGGGTCAATTATGTAAACGGCACAATGCAGCTTATCTAACGACTCTAGCAGCTCTTGTCTGCTCACGCGCCGATTCAGGCTCGTCGGCGTGTCCTTGGACGATCACCAGATGGTCAAAATACACCCAGGGACTCATGATTTCAGAATAAAAATGGGATATGATGATTTAAGCAACTATTACATCCAGTACTCGAAGGCTATTTTTATAGGCAATCCAACCCTCTAGTACCAACTCTCAACAGTGAAGGGATCAGAGGTTGACGTTCATGGTGTCACAGTCGAGCGCAACAATGCCATCTGCGATAAAGATGTAAGCACCGACGCAAGTGAAGACATGAGCCAGATTTTTCCAAACTACTTACTGAAACTGTTATTTTCACAGCAGACACTCTGGGCATTGCTGCAGAGTTGGTTCAGCATGCAAGTATTAGATAGTGACGAAGGTAACATACCATCTGTTCTCGCCAATACCGATCGAAACAACGACATCCTGGATGTCAATCTCCAACAAGGCGAACAGCGTGACGATGGAGGAAGTCACAGTAGATAAAGTGCTCTCGCAGTACCGGATTGATCCAATTGTCAGCGTGCACTTTGTGGCAAGCTGAGGCTCAGTTGCAACGGTAGCAGTAACAAAAGCAAGGAGAGTAGTGGCAACACGGATCTGAAGGTGAGTGGCTAGAACTGATCGATCTGGCTCGTTGGGTTGTGTGACAAGCAACCATAGTTCATTGCTTGTGAGAATTCCTCTGATCGGAGAATGGAGATAAAGGTCACTGCACGTATCTAGACTGATTTCCGAACCATAAATGTTTTCTCCAGGTACACTTACTTCGGAATTACCCCCACCTTGAAATGGATGGACGATATAGGGCAAAATATGGTTCAGATGGTAGGGCTAATTCACGTCTTCCGAAGGCAAACAGATCCGGGGAAGACGCCACTATTCTGGAATCAAGGAGATCAGGAATGCAGCTGCAGAAATATGTCAACGAAATATCCTCCCTGCAGGAGGCCATACAAGGTCGGAAAATTAGGGGTGTCCATCCTACAGTTGGAGTCACCCTCAGACTGCGACAGCGACAGTGCTGGGAGCAGGACGATGTGGACATGTGTAGACACATAAAGGCCTCAGAGGAAAAGTACAATGGAACATGAAGACCTTTATTGAACACGAGGCCTCATGACGACGCGGAAGAATCTCGGTTTTGTTGTTGAGTCTTGAGCGTGAAACGGAACCCACCAAAGAGTGTCCACTGGGAGCCTTGTTAGAATACATCTCGTAGATGGCACCTGAACCCATGTGACACTTGACAGAGGAGCTACCAGAACAGTAGGAGCTCAGAAAAAACGGTTGCACTGGCAGGTTCGATATTATATAGTGCATTGGACGTAAGAACCCCGGCTGCGGACGCCTCGGACCAACTTTGGCGCCCCGCGACTCTGGAGGTTGTCCATATTTGGTATGCATTGTAGTCCATCGACATCAATCCTATTAACCCTTCAATTAACTACCGTCTTCACCGAGCCATCCGATCTGCCGGATAACCGTGAGTACCTTGTGTGCTGGATTGCTTGTTTACCTTCACCTCATCCTATGTTACCGGCATTCCATCGTGACCATATTGTTGACGTATGTTTTCTCAAGGCCGAGATGGACCCTGCATTGAGCAGGTTTCCCAATACTGCATTTATCTATCGGATATCGTGGGAGCACAAAAACGGGTTGACGAACATACTCGTTCTCCTGTCGACAAGATGATGTCACTTGTAAAATCGGATGCGTGCAACGAGTCTTTTCCGTTGAACTACGGTGTAATGTTGGATGCCGACCTACACCAGAGATCAGAGCACGGAAGTCTCTGTCTCATTTTGACTAGTCACAAGGCGCAAAATACGATGTGATCTATTGAAGATTTTCACTCATTTTTGGAATTACAGGGCTAAGGCCACCTTTCTCTTAGAGATCGAGACTGACAAGGTTACAGCCATCTGAGCAAAATGAGGCTGTCTGATGATGGTGAGGAGGCTGTGAGGAAGACTGTTTTGGAGGATGACTCCCGAGAAGCCAGCATTCCAAGCCTATCACGCTAGTGACGGAAGGTGTGATGGTAGGTGTGGTGCATTGCACCACTGGACTGGTCCGGTTGTACACTAGCTAGCAGGCTTAGTGACGGTGGCGATAGAGAAGGAAGCAGTCGCTACGACGATTCCAAGAACATGGTGAACGAGGAAATTTTTCACTGATTAGACCAAATTGGCAAGTGATCGTAAAAGCAGATTGGGGAAGCGATTTACGTGCTTTTCGGCGCGACTTACCATCCGTTTTGTTGCTCTGTCAGAAACCTCTGCCAGAGGATGAGAATTTGCAAAATGGAAGGGATCTGAGCCGCGATCGACGATGCGGTTATTGCGACAAAGGGAAAGATAAGCGTCAAATCAACAAAATGTGGGAAGAGCACCGCATTGACAGTGGTCAGACAATGTGAGGGCCCGTTTGTCTGAGACACATCGTCCAGACCGATATGAATTAATGACATTACCTTCCTCTCTGGGTTTGTGCGGGTGTGGAATAAGATGCCGCACCATGCTTAAGATTAACATAAGGAACACGTTGGTGAGAAACCTTCCTCTTAAAGTCCGAGCAGTTTTCATGGCTACGGGAAGTGCGATCCAGTACGCACGGCATTAAATTTCTTGTATCGGACCTTCTGAGATAGAAGTGATTTCGTTACACCGCCTGGTGAACGTTCTTACTCGGATGAGAATACTTGGCGTCACAAAGATGCAAACACCAACACGGGGGTAAAGGACATCCCAACTTCCTCGTCCCGCAAAAACCAAGATTTCGACCGCGTGATTGTGTCATGGTGAGACATGTCAGGTCCAGAAGTTGGAGGACACAGCACACCGTTTCTGTTAAGTTCTGAAAGCCGCGGAGACAGAGGGCAGTGGTAGTGAAAGATCTGTCTCATCTGAGGCGGTTACAGTGACCCTGGGTGACCGGGGACTTTAGCCAAGCCTTAGTCCTGATCAGCCCCCCTTGCCTGAAGAGGTTGATCACCTTTGTTCAAACCACGTTGAATGAAACCAAACCGCACAATACCTGAATAGCCCGCTGTCAAATGCTGCACTGAACCTCGATCCTTCGTTGAACTTGGCTCACGCCAGTGGAGGCCGCTCACGCAGACTACACGAAGACAAGCTTTGAACTCGTACCCACGAAGTTTCGTTGAGTATGATATAATTGCCACCCAGATCGACTTGGCTAAAGGGATTGGGTTTACTTGTTGAGTAAAGTAGCTGAACGAGGAGCACACAGTGTGACAGATGAGGCTCGAACTTTGGCGAGGCACGAATTATGCCACCACAACATTCCGTGTCCATACGTTGTTAGAACTTCTGGCCTTGGATTTCATGGTGGCTAGCGTGACGGATATGTATCCCTGCAAGGGTCGTTAAGGTGTCGCAGACCATGGTGCTGGTCAGTTGTCATCTTTTGTGGCACTTGCAGTGTTGCTTATCATGGCCTTTCGGCCGATTACCAATACCATGGGTACTCGCAAGCAGGGCTCCCTGGGGGAAGTCAGAACGTAATAATTATTACTAGTTCCGACAGTAGGGTGCTGGAAAGCTGATAAATTTGGGCGTTTTCAGAGTAGCCTTGGTCTCTTCTAATCGCTGAGGCGCTAGATGCCTTGACCATCGCCCTCTTTGCTTTTTTCGAAAGAACGACTCACTTCAATGAACGATTACTCTTTCCAGCAGAACCTAACGCGCCTCCGAGAGAAGTCTGAAGAAGCAGTTTGCACAAGGCAATCAAGTTCATTCAGACAACGTATAATGATGTGTTACGATACTCTCGCACCACTCGTTCCCAACCTATTACACTGAAGAGCTAGGGGTCGAGTTGGTATTCCCACATGGGTCTCTTCACTGTCAGCAATTGACCATGACTCAGGCGCGCCTTCGATACAGGACCATCAAAAGGTTAGGGTCGCCATTTGGGAAGCGCACAGGTTTTGCGTCAGCAACTTTACTCATCGGCCCTTTCACCAACAGTTTCACAGCGACTTGACGGCGCGTCGCTCATCGTGTGACCCGATGGGGAGAATGCATGCTCGTCGTGGCCGACATGGAAGTGGATAGTGATCGCGAAAGACTCGGAGCAAGTTTGCAGTGGAGCTTCGGGATCGTCGCAAGGGCAGCAAGTTCCGCTCGCTGACTTTGAAGCGGGTGAATAGCCGCACTGGTCTTGCCGGGAGCGTGTGGTCGAGATCCAAGGCTAGCGAAGTCCCCTTCGTCTTCACCATGACCTCCCGAGACATGAATGAACCTATGGTTGGTTCAAAACGCGCTCACTCTCCACGTGCAGCACCCGCAAAACGAGCAAAAGCTGCGCAGGCTTGTCTATCATGCCGAAAACACAAAACGCGGTGCGAGATGCTTGATGGCGACAACTCTGGTGCTCAATGCCACCGCTGCAAAGTACTCAGTCTCTCCTGTTCCTTTGAGGATAGCACCTCTCCTGGACCATCTTCTACGCGTAGTCAACAGTCCGACTCCCTCGCTCAACCCAGTACCGATCGGAGATCCTCCATCCCGCTTCCTAAGAAGCAGCAGGATGTTCCAATGATCGATGACGCGAGGAGACACTCTAAAGTTTGGGGTAACGCGCTCTCGGATACCCTACCTCCGTTCAGAGCTCCACCGCGCAACGTTGAAGAAGTCGAGCTGCTGGACCCGGAACGTCTCCTACCTGAAAAGCAATCGCCATGGGGTTTCTTGAAGCTTCCTGGCGGTTTCGAAAGCACCATGGTTCCTATACTCGCAATACAAGCACTGACACGCAGTGGAACAAACACCGCAGACCCCTCTTGGACCAAAGTCGATCAGACACTCCTCCACGTACTGGGTCGTGAGCAGGTCAAATACTTGGTTGACATGTGTGTATCAACCATTATCCGTAATCGGTAAATTGTGATCGAATACGTCTATTTCAGATTCGAAGAACGTTACAGCCCTTGGCTGAACTTGCAACCCAGTAACCGCAGTGATGCCCCCTTGCTTCGTCTTGCACAATGTTGTGTTGCCTCACGACATCTGGAACCTTCGATACGTTCTATTGTCACTCCACAGCTCTATCGCTTAGCCGATGATGTTATCTTTAAACAATCCTTCAACCCACTCCCTTCTACCGACGTGATTCACGCCATCCTTGTCCTCTCTCTGTGGGAACCCGTCGGCGATACAACATCAAAAGAACCCCGCGACGGAAGACTAATAGCCGCAACAGCAGTCAGCATGGCTATGAATCTTCGCCTGAGCGAAGCCATGGTGTATGCCCAGACGCTTCGTAATCAGAAAAAGCCGAACGAGCCCCCAAGCGCAGAACTCATAGAAGCACTCGATAAAGCGCGACTAGTGCGTCCACCCCGATCGGTGTCTGAGCATAAATTGACCATGTTACACTCAATTTCAGTGGTTTGCTCTTAACACCGTCGAGTCAATGTAAGTCGATGCAATCCTCACTTGTAGTATCAAGTGATTTACTGGAGTTCTGCAGGCTCTGTGCCGGCACTGGCCGAGAGCCGATATCAGATTGCCGAAGTCTGATGTACGAAGTCCTTGATACGACCTCATACGCCAGCATTGGCTCAACCCGAGACTTGAGATTAACCCTTTTCTGTCAGCTTTTCGCCACCACCCGACTGGGGCTTTCGATACGACTACGGTCTCCCGACGAACTTAGTATCTTCTACAAAGAAGTGCTTGATTTCCTTAGTCACATGGACGTCGTTGAACGTCTCATCTCGCCACTTGCAGGTACGCTCTCGTTTTACTCCCTTCCGTCATGTACTCCTAGTCCCAAGACTTTACATCAGCGAATAGTCCTGACCCTGACACCCAGTTTTAGCAGAACACGAAATCTTTTATTTCTACATGCTCCATGTCTATTATCAGTCTTGCCGACTCCTCGTACTCGTGCACGCGCTCATGGAAGCCAAGATCGTGCTCAGTAAAACCAATAGCCAAACCACTTGGTTTCTCGCCGCCGAGCATAATGGCGTCAATTTCGCGCAAAGTTGGGGCCATCACGCGCTAGTACTCAGCGAATCCATATTGATCGCCACAATCTCACGGACCGAACTTGCACTGATGAGCACCGCGCCCGACAGCTTGTTTAGCGTGATCACGCTGGCGGCGATTTTTGTCATCCTCTCGAAATGGAACGTCCTGGAGAACATTGGCCAACAGATGCCGGGGTCTTCGGACTCGATATTGGCGAGAACAGTCGAGAGATTGTCACTTATCGCCTGTTCACCTGACCACTACGCCGCCAAGTGCGCTCGGCTAATCGAGTCGGGGGTTCTGTCCTTCAGGAAGAAGTGCGAGAGGATGGAACCAGAGGTAAAAGTATTCTCAAGGCCGGTCATACGACACTTCACAGCATACGGTCCCTCGAGTAGGAGTGCAAGTGTGTCGAATGGGATGGGTACAGGTGGATACCCAGCTGGGAGCTCGGCAGCGGGCATTAATACGGGAGGTGGTCTGGGCCCAAGCCCGATGGACCCTCAGTATGCTTTGCCCAGCCTCCCAATAGGCGATCCCAATTACTTTATGAACTCGGATATTTTCTTCGACAATGATTTTTGGTCATCGTTCATGGCTACCGGACCACAGTAACATGATAGTGATAGGGATCGTCGAATCCAGACACCTTGTTCGTTCGTTCGTTTTTTTTTTTTTCGGTTCTTCTCTTTATCATTTGTTGTAATATCTTTCGGTGTATTTGCGGTGTATGCGTATTTATTCCATACCTCAGGTCAGAGATGCAATGTACATAGATGAGTGGACGTGTTTTGTAGTATTATAGTTCTGTTCCGATTGGTTAGGATCTGGTTTTGGTCACGCTGAGGTTATCCAGTCCCCGAGAAGCTCCCTACGTGTCTATGACACACATGCACGTCAGATACTGGATGCGGAGTCAAAC
The DNA here is from genome assembly GCA_038089195.1 of Brasilioporus rufonigricans. Taxonomy (NCBI): domain Eukaryota; kingdom Fungi; phylum Basidiomycota; class Agaricomycetes; order Boletales; family Boletaceae; genus Brasilioporus; species Brasilioporus rufonigricans. Next base: position 6,856 of record JBBPKJ010000726.1, on the reverse strand, counting down.
CTCGAGTTTTGCTTGCTGGGACACGCGTCTCGGAAGGGGTTTAATAGGACGAGAAGAGATGGGCACCATATCGACCGATGATCCCGACTGCGACTCTGCATCGGAGTCGTCACTGGAAGAGCTCGAATCCGACTCAAAATCCGAATCTGAGTCCGAGTCTTCTTCCGAGCTCGAGGTGGACGAATCGGAATCCGATTCCGACCCTGACGAGGCCACGTCCGAGGACGATGCTGCGTCGGAGGAAAGGGGGGAGCGTGATCCTGGCTCAGGACGAGGTTTCGCCTCGAAGACGCCTAGTCCCAGGTTCTGAGAAGCGTCGTGAGCCGATGAAGTTTACCCAGGACTCGGCAAGAAGCGGAGGTGGTGAAGGTGGGGATGGGACGTACCATCTCGATGTACTGTTCTTCGTTTTCTGCAACGTTTTCGATGTCGATGTCCTCGGGTTTCCTCTGGGAGAGCGCCTCGTTCGAGGCAGAGATGGTGGGGAGGAACGCTTGTACCCGCGTAAGCACTGTGGAGTGGGAGATTATCGGTGATGGATGGAAACGGTGTGATGGGTCGTACGTTCAGCGGGTGGTTCGACCGGACCTGGCGAAGAGTGTCCGCATCCGATGTTGAGGAGGGGGTTGGGGGGCACGGAATTTGGCGATGAAGTGGTGTTCAGTCGTTCGAGAAGAGTCCCTAGTGGAGGGTGGTCCCGCTGAGGAATGGCAGAGGACAGACTGGCGGGATGTAAACGAACCGATTCGTTTTTGTCGCTGTTCGTCGTCCTCGACGTCGAGGAAGGCAGGGTCGCTGGACATGACGAAGGTAGGGAAAATGTACCGAATCTGGTAGTAGTCGACCTTGACTTGACAGCAAGTGTACCTTGACCAAGCACTGTGACCAGCTCGTCATCGTGTGCGACGGCGTCGACGCCCACATCACCTTTACGGGGATAGGTGAAGTAATGCCCACACCTCCTTGTATACGCGTCGTGGTCCAGCTCCCATACAACAGACCCGACGAACCACACCCTAACCCACCTCATGTACGTATAGCCACCTCCATCGCGGCGCACTGAACCAGACGTGGTAGCCATGCTCAGATAGAATGGAACGCAGAGAAGGCAAACATCCTATGGGAAGTCATTGCCCTCAGTCGGGCGAGCGATAACGGCGGTACAGACTGTGCGTACACCCTTTCACGCGCCGCACGCCCCTCTCATCAAACACACGTGTTTAGGGAAGGGCCTTGCAGCCCACCTAGAAGTACCCCTGCCATACCTCCTATATCGCGCACAAGCTCGGTACGAGGAAGACCTTCGTGGGTTGCAAGACATTCGCGGCGTCCTCTCGACCCCTTCATCCGCTGCAACCCCTTTCCCCGCCGCTCCGTCCACTCCTGCTATCCCCTCCCTTCGCTCTGCGGACGCGACACCTGTCATTCCTTCCCCTCGTCCACTGTCCATCAAGATCCCCCCTGCCAGACTCACAGGCGTCGGTCCCCTTGGCACACGACGGCTTTCCGCGAGCCAGAGGATGACCACGCCGCTAGGCGTGAGAGCGCGCTTGAACTCGCTGACGCACAAGTCGCCGTCCAAGCATCGCGGAGGACATGGACAGCTGATGCATGGCAAGACGACCTCCTCATCTACTGCTACACTGCAACGCTTCATGGCTCCACTCTCTGCGCAACCTCGCATCGGCTCACCATTCTCCGACGAAGACGAGAGCGAATCGAGCGATGAAGAGGAATTGGCACAGAGAAAGGAAGAGGAGTTGGAGAGGCAGGCGGAGGAGCAGGAGCACTTGGATAAGAAGCTTGCACAACTGCAGAAGGTGATGACGAGCGAACGACTTGGGTTTGTGAAATCGCCCGTGTCCCCTGAAAAGGGTAGGGAACACCAGAATATAAGACGGGAAGAGATCGTGCGTGGCCGTCCGCAATTCCCTACTTCTGCCACCGCCTACCTTAGTGGGGTTGGGACTGCACCAGGTTCGCCAAGTAAACTCAGGTTTAATGAGCACACAGGACTTGATGCTCGGCTGGCCGAGTTCACGACTGCCGAGCGGAACAGGGATCATAGCGCGAGCGTGTCGAGTGCATCTTCACGTCAAGGGTCGATTCCGTCAATTCCGTCGCCTTCCGTATCTTCTCCGTCACCGCCACCGGTACACCATCACGGTTCCTCCCCGCACGATCCCTCTCGTGTTCCAAGTCAGCACCAACCACAGACCATATCCCACCTCCATCCGAACTCTCGACCACCATCTCATGCGGGTTCTCCATTGCAGCGACACCTCTCGCCGACCAAGTCCAGCTCTCCACCTGCAGTGTCCGTGCGGAATGCGAGGAGCCATGCTCATACGCGTCAAGGATTTGGTGCGCTGGGAACTGCAGGCGTGAGCGAGGGGGAGAGTAACCATGGCAGTTCGGCAAGCAGTTTCAGCGACCTGAGTGGTGAGCAATTAAGTGATTCAGGTTATACAAGGAGGATCGCTGACGAAAGATGTGCGACGGTAGACGCGAGCCTGTCTGCCTCCGCACTGGAGAGCGCGCTTATGTCCAACATGCGCGGGACAGGATCAAGGTTGTGAGTGACTCGTTTTGTGACCGTGGTCCACTGGATATTTAGTCTACTCCTACGACAGCTCTTCGAGAAGTAGACCGGGTGGGCGAGGGATTCGACAATAGACGTCTAGATATAACACTCGCATTATTTCCGAAGGATCCGGATTTTGTCTATCGTATGCTTTAATATGACTGCGTGCAGTGCCTCTGGGCGCCTGCTTACCGAGATGCGAGCTATGCTGACGCGTCGTCTACTTCCACTGGGTTCTGGTTCTTTCGTGGAAGGCTTGCGTGTCCATGGCTGCTGTGGTATTTAACCCTGTTCAACCGCGTTCGAGGAGTTGCCGCCGCATCTTGAACGATTTACAATACCTCCTTCCTGATCAAGCACTTCGAGATCGCCTCCTTCTCCGCGTGCTCGACGTCGTCGAACCCCAACCTAATTATCAACGGTCGGATACGACCAACAACCGTCCAGGCATTCCCTTATTCTTTCGTTCAGAATATCAAGGCCGTCCCATTCACAAGATCATAAGCCATGCGGATCACGTTCGCCACCGATCTGAACCAGACCTTCACTGTGGAGATAGACCCGGACATGGAACTTCAGGGCGTCCAAGCACTTCTCGAAGTCGAGGTGAGCCACTCGCCATACCCAACGATAGAATTCCCATCATTCGTCGACCGACACGCGTCACAGTCTGGCATCCCCGTATCCGAGCAAGCTATCTCGCTCAGTGGACGCGAACTCAGCTCGCCATCAGCGACGATGAAGGACCTCGGTGTGTCTGACGACGCTATGCTACTGATCAGACGAAGACCTGTGGCTTCCGGTGGGAGGTGAGCCTTTATACCATGTTCATACACGCTGGTGGCTCACTCTCCCCCGTTCTCCCGTGAACGTCACGCGTCCTTTGTGGACATCCGTTTTCGTAGAGGATTACCGGACGCGGAGATGATGCGATTACAGATATTGGGCGATCCACATCTGTTGCGACAAATTCAGCAAGTCCGTTCATTTCAATCTTTCTCACATGATCCACCATCCACCTCGAACTCGAGTTGACTTGCTGTATGACAGACGCAACCCGAGTTGGCTGAAGCGGTGGCAAATTCACCCGCGCGATTCGCGGAGCTCTTCCGGCAAATGCAAGAACGGACACGCGACGCTGAACTAGCGCGACTTCGTGAGATTGAGCAGCTCAATGCCAACCCTTTCGACATCGAGGCACAGAAAAGGATAGAAGAAGCTATAAGAGAAGAAGCTATCATCGAGAACATGGAGCATGCGCTCGAGTACAGCCCAGAGGCGTTTGGGAGGGTGACTATGCTTTAGTAAGTCAGCTTCACGCTACCGGTGCAGAAAGGCTGACATGAAGGGTATTGTTAGCGTTCCGGTCGAGGTTAACTCGCATCCTGTGAAGGCATTTGTAGACAGCGGTGCACAGAGCACGATAAGTGGGTCGACAGATTAGCCGACTCTTCCTCGATCTGACACCGATTCACTACCAGTGAGTCCAGAATGTGCGGAAGCATGCGGGTACGTCTGCGATGGCATGGGCAATCCACAACTAGCCTCGCTCATTGACATGACATCCAGGATCATGCGCCTCGTGGACAAACGATTCGCTGGTATTGCAAGAGGTGTAGGAACTGCCAAGATCCTCGGAAGAGTGCACAGCGCGCAACTCAAAGTAGCGGATCTCTACTTACCGTGTTCATTCACCGTCATGGAGGTGAGCCCCACTCCCAGGATGTCACCCATCGTGGATCAGTAATAACCGTGCTTCTCTGACGTTGACTATGCACTCCAGGGACGGGACGTTGACCTCCTGCTCGGACTCGACATGCTGAAAGCCCACCAGGCTTGTATTGACCTTCAGAAAGGCGTCCTCCGCATCCAAGAGCGCGAGGTGTCGTTTTTGTCTGAACACGAGCTCCCGGAAAAGGCGCGTTTCTTGGAAGCGGGGGTGGACGCGGACGGGTCGCTCCCCTCGGCACAGCCCATCTCTACTTCCTCTGGATCTTCCTCGTCGCTCAGAGGAGGATCGTCTGCGTCGCAGAATCCTGGTCCTGGATCGAGATTCCCTGGAGGAGGACATACCCTGGGTGCTACACCGGCCAGAGGGCCAGCGAGCACCGGAACAAGATATCCTGAAGGCGATATTGCAGCGCTGGTCAGTCTTGGAGCGTCGAGGGAGCAGGCTATCCAACTGTTGACTGCTAGTGGGGGGAACGTGGATATCGCCGCGAGTATGCTGTTCGGGTGAGGACACACGGGTGAGCAGGGTCATGCCGTTGATCTTAAAGCAGTTGGATAGAGGCTGGATGAATGGTCAAGCCTTGACAAACATAGGATATGTAGATGTACAGTAGTGTGCATTGTAGATCGGACATTGTACATAGAGTCACAACTTTGGAACACTTTCTCAGAATGGGCGGAATGGTTTTCTTGTCTCGTTGTGCTGGTGGCACACTCTCTCCTCTATTCTTCGATCGCGTGTAGCACCATTTCACCGTCCTTGAAGATGCACTTGTACATATGGGGTCTCTCTCGTACGCAGTGCTGCTTAGCGATCCTTTAGCTCAGAGCAGGGATTGAACATATCACTCCACCGCCGAATTTGAATACGCCACCGACAGAGCGTCTTGATGGAGGTATGCAAGACAATTTGCCTCGGACGTCGGGGATTCACTCGAGATAAGAAGTCATATACTCATGCCCATTTTCGTTCACCCGCGATGATCGTCACACCAGGGTTAGATATGCTGAGTGAACAATTATTTAGTAAGGGGTGGTCGAGGACATCGGTATCCCCGGAGCAATCCCATGGAATTAGTCGATGGGAGGATGTAGTCAGTAAAGCGGCCAAGACAACAGAACAAATCTGCATTCTCCGGTTCGCAAGGTACCCGCATGTATAAGACGATATGTAGGGCCGGACTCCGATTAAACCTTTCGAGCACGTCAGTTTACGCGAGAGCACATCACTGGGGATGTGCTGGCGTTCATGGGATCATCTTAACATTGCGTGCGGGCAAAGAGAGGTGCAGGGCCCACGTCAATCCGCGCCAGACTACATTTCGAGGGAACATTTGCACGCGCAAGTCTAAGCGGTAAATAAACGGGGACATGCATGAGACGGGTATGACATCGTGGTTCACGAGGTCTGCTGAGTATACCAGGTACTACTTGTATCGAAGCCCTCCGGAGGTGTAGGATCTGACTGGGGACAGAATCAGCGTCACTCACCACTCACGAACAGGGTCGAGAGAACATGCGTACCTTCTGCCCGCGGACGTGTCCCGTCAGTCGTCTGTCGCGGTCCATCATCATTTCGTCCCATGCGTCAATGTTGTAGCGAACAGGCTGGACGTGTCAACGCGTGCGTGAGGACGAGACGTGGATGGGTCTGACGAAAAGACGTACCTTGCCTTGGCTCTGTGCCCTTTTAGACGTGTTCAGCAGGGTGCCAGCGGCTGCGAACATGGAGGTCAGCAGACCTGGGCGACGAAAATCAGCGGCGGCGAGTAGGACGGACGCGTGGGCCAATACCGAACGGAATGAGGGCTTCCCAAGGGACTGGCATGTCGACGGAATACTACTTTGTCTAGCTGGTATTGCGTTGGTCGGCGACGAACGGTGGAGTATGTTTGTCGCTGTTTGCCAGCTGATCTCGATGGACAACAATTAATTCTTTGGGCGAGCCGATTCAACGTATGGGACGGTCTGACGAATGTTTCCAGAGAATGTGTGATAGGCTGTACAGTCATCCACTGGCACTTGAAACACCACCGGCACTTGAAACAAACACCTGTAGTACACAGCAATTCTGTAAATCTCATTCATTAATCATGGTCAGAGTAGTATATAGTCGAGTTCTATGGGTCACAAGGGTTCTTTGCATATAAGTTGTACTTCATGATGCCCTGATCACATTTCTTGGGTGAAAATTTAACTAATAGCTATCTACTCATTGAACTATGTGGGCTAGAAAGTAAAAGTATCCATGACATATGTAAACAGGTCTGATAAATAACTTTGCAATGTTTAATCCAGTGAATTGTTATTGTGTATTTTGCCAGGATGATGCCGGTGAGGCATGTCTGGCGAGCACCATCAAACACTATCATTATCTTATCAGGAAACATGCTAAGTGTACATAGGGTGGAGAAAGCACTGGCTGGGTAGGAAGGACGACAAGCTCCACCAAAGCCAGTGAGAGGGGCTCTAGAGAGAGCAATCCCCAAACCTTTGGTTGAAAGAGCAGGCGGTTATGGTGGGAATGGTGGGAACGAGAAC
>JBBPKJ010000725.1:0-17771 GCA_038089195.1 Brasilioporus rufonigricans | reverse complement strand
AGCCATCGCATCAAATATCTGGTGGGGGTGGTGTTGAACGTCTTTCAATTAGGGCAAGAGGGATCATGGAGAGAGAGGGTTCCTGAGGTCCAATTGATCTTTGGGTTACAGGAGCATAGCCAGGGCATTCCTAAGATCACTTGAGAACGTCCACAACCTACAACCATCAGATCAAGTGTTTCCTCATGATCTGGGAAGGAAAGGCAGGTGGAAGTTTTATTCTTGATGAGTCCAGATCGATTCTCAGTTCTGTCTACATTGTACGCTTTTATTGGTCTTGGGAGGGGTCAAGTCGGTAGGGCAAGTTGTTGGACTAGGGTCTGATCGATGAAATTCCCAGTTGCTCCACAATCAATCAGGGCAGAGGTTTCGACGGTTTTTGCTCCATGGGAAATAGTCAATCGGACTCGAATTGTATTTTTGGATGGTTCAGCTAAAAGGACAGGAGCTATGACATGAGGAAGGGGAGACGTCGAGGCATCCTTCCTATTCAAAAATCCTCATCTACTAAGGTGGTAGACCGGACTTCTTCGGCAGTTTCTTCTTCTGCTTTGTCGAAGCAGGCATGGAGGACTTGTAATATCTGTTGGGGGTCCTTTCCCTTAGCCTTTAGGCTGCGCACATACTGTGCGAGTTCAGAGGGTTGGGTGGTCTCAATGGTTTGAATTCTGGAGGTGGATGGGGAGAGAGGGTAGCATCTTCCTCAAGGTTGGTTCTGATGGTTGGGGTGGTTACAGGTAGAACAACCTGCTTTCTTACAAATAAAACAAAGGCGATTGCGTAAGCAGCATGCCTTCTCTACAGGGGATAGATGGAGGGTGTCTATGTCCATGGCATTGGGGTCTCTGGTTCAGGTAGGAGTGTGAAAGGAGGAGGAATGGTCATTTCCTTTCAGAAAGTTGTTGTCCATTTCAAGGTGCTTGGTGAATTTCTTCGCGTCTTTGACCCACTTATTGTAGATATCAGGGAGGGCTGTTTGGGAGAAGATGAGACGGCGAAGAGGGGGATACAGTCCTCTGGCAAACTTCTGGCAAATGGTTTCTTTATCTTCGAGGTGAGCGTGAAGAACTGCTGTGGAAAAACCCTGGACGTAGTCCTGAAGTTTATAGTCATCCATAATCCGAGGGTCTTTCTCGTTCCGGACTACTTCTTGTCGAAGAGTGTTGAGGGTTTGTCTGGCTATTCCCTTAACATCATAGGGGATGAAAATGGAACTGAAATCTTCAATTACTTTATTGAAGGTCTTGTCTTCCTTCTTGGTGGTGGGGTCTTGCATCAAGTGATACCATTTCTCAGTGAAATCGACGCCAGCTCCTCCTCCCATTTTGTTGAGGAGGGTATAGATTTTCGGGGGGTCCGAGGAGAAGATGGTGTTATTGGCCTCGAAGTGGCCCTTCATGGCGCTGATCCACCATGCTGCTTTCTCTGGTTCACCTGAGAAATCAGCTGGAAAGGTGGATTTTAACTTGATGGGTTTTGGGATGGTAGTCATGGCAACTGGGGAAGTTGGGCAGCTTTGGGGGGTGACTGCGATGGGGGAAAAGATTCCTGGGTTATAGACAACAGTGGTGGACAATGGTTGGGTGTCAGGGAGATCTTCAATCTCAATATCAGAGTCTTCCTCGGCAGGAAGAGGTTTGGCAGATGGGGCAGGGGATCAACTGGCAAGGAGAGTTCTTAGGGCCCTGGAGGCGTGGACAGAGCGTGGGGTAGGAGTAGGATTGGAGGAGGATCCAGCAATCCTGCTTCTGGGGTTGGGTTGGTCGGCTATGGTGACTTACTTCTCAAGGGAAGAGTCAAAGGGACAAGCTAGTTCTTTTGTAACGTTGAGAGCACTTCTATGCTCAAGACTTATAATTTCCTGGACTTTGGGAGGTACTCACGAAGAGACACAACGTCCAAAGAGCAGTGTTTCTAGAGAGTGATGCGCAATGAGCACAGTAGTGCGTTATATAAACGTAGAACTAGCTAAAGTACATCGAGGGGATTTCTAGGTTCTTATACAATACAGCTTATAGCAGAGATTCAAGAAAGACAAACAAAGGTCAATCACTGCATGGACCAAGTAGCTAAAAGAAGTCAATCAAGCTAGAATGTTGGACTCGAACCAACAAAGGTAAGGCTTGATAACTATGGAGAGATCAGAACACGCAACATGTGAGAGAACGTTGTAGAAGAGTTAGTCCAAGAGTAAGGTGATCAGAAGAGAGGAGTCAAGAGGACGTTGTTCACATAGAATATGACTAAGAAGGAGTCATAGAAAGTGTAAGCAAAAGGGAAAGCGTGGTTGTGACAAAAGGAAATGATGAACGTATCACGGTGGACGAGGAAAATTGTAACAATGAACAAGGAAAATTGTAACACATGACTTCATCATGTCCTGTGATGGTTATTGGAAGAATAACAAATTCGGTGATTTGACTGTCTTGATTAAATGATCCATCCACATTGTAGACTGGAAGGGGACAGAGAAGTTTATGTGTTTCAAGTCCTTTTTCTTGGACAAACTTCCAATCCACTGTGGATCCTGTACAACCAGAGTTGATGAGGGTGGGTACTACCATTGTTGATTGGTCAGGTAGCATAATGCGAGCCAACACCATTAGTGAGTGACCATTATCGATACGGTCACTTTTCTTGGTGTAACGGAGTCGATGTTGTAACTCATGTAGCACAAAATGTGCATCCTCATTCGTCATCAACTGAATTTGTCGCAACAGTTGGTGTGTCACCTCCTTATGTCTGCTCTCATGAACAAATGTTTTGAGGTGGGAGAGGCCTGTTGCGTCTGGAGCATTGTCAATGGTTACCTTGATCCACTCAATTGTCCATGAATCAATGGTATTTAACCAACTCCTTTTTGCATTGCTTCTTGGCTGTGCATTGGAGCTCTCATAGTCCTTTTTCTGCACAGTTGCATCCTCTTTGGAGCTCTTGAGGTCCTTTTTCAGAGGAGCAACAAGTACCTTGGGGCTCTCGGGGTCCTTTCTTGGTACTTCCTTGTTTTTCTTTGGGCATTGCAAGATCTGCACAGGCCCTTTTATTTCCCATGTTGGTTGGGGGTTTTTGTTGATTTCGGGTACATCAATTGGCAACACAGCAAATTGATTCAATGTATTAAATACAGGACCAGTAGTACAACGTTTATCTACTGGTCTTTGCCAAAACCCGAGTCATTTACAATTCAACACAAATTATTCTCAAACTTAGCCTGATCTCCCCAATCCCACTTGAGATCTTTGCCCATAAATTGCATTCTCATTTTTTGGGGGCATTGACAAGGGGGATGGTCCTTGCAAGGCCAAGGTTTTCCACAGCGGCAGCATAGTCTGGCTGCACAGGCTGCAGAAAGATCCATGGGTTGACCTTGACCAGGAAAGACACCAGCGATATTTGAGGAAGAGAAAGAGGAACCTATAGCAGATGCAGATGGGGCTGCAGCAGGTTTGGCAGGAGCGGGCAGTTGACTTTGTTGTTCACGACGGGGGTGACAATGGTCTTTGATTTCCTTCAAGATGCTATCCACACGGACGAGTTCATCTTTCCAGACAGCAAGCCAGTTGCTTTGACACATGTTGGGATGGCTTCATTCTATGTACTTGACAATTTCGTCTTGTACAGCATGGTGGATGCAATTGACCAGAACACAACCAAGTTCTGGTTCATGCTCATCATAGCCGGCCTTGATCATGAGGTGGCAGAACTCAACAAAGAAATCTTGGACCAATTGGCCCTTTTGCTGCGTAATATGGAACAGCTTCAATTCAGTGTCCTGTTGTACTGTCTTGGATTTGAAATGGTGTTTGATGTCTTGTATGAACGTCGACCAAGTTATATTGTCATCTTTTTCCTGCTCTATGAACAGGTCCACATATCTCCCAGTGGCATTTTTGCCCTTCATGTATGAGAGGACAATGAGAATTTTTTGGTGGTTTGTCAATGCCATGTCGAATCCATGCAAGTATACCTTCACTGATCTCCACCAAGTAATGAAGGTTTCTTTGTTGCCATCATAAGCCTCTGACTTACTTGTGATCAACTTGCCCACTTTGGTATCTCTGGTGGAAAAGCGGAGAGGAGATGGCGAGCGTGCTGGTGGGAGATGCACATGTGGTACTGGATATGTTGGCTGTGGGGCAGGGATTGCTGGTCCAAAGAGACCAACCATTGGCGTAGGAAGACAAGGAGGTGGGCCTGAAACATGGCCTTCTCGAGCAGCATTGTACCAGGCTTGGTACTCTGTGACGAAAGACTGCATGGGATTGATCGTGACCCCAGCGAGGTGTTGTGCCACTTGTTCAGCAGCGAGGGAGAGGTGTGAGTGTGGCAGCAGTACTGCCCTTGGCGAAGTGGTGATTTGAGGAGCATTCATGCACTCCAGGTGGACAGGGGTGGAATCACTGCCAGAGACAGTGGGGGTGGGCTCTCGCCATTGTGAAGCGGCGACACCTTTGAGAGCTGAATACAGTGGGATTGGATAGGACATTTGGACACATGGTACAACAAGGGGTGCTCATGTACAGAATGCAATGGAATGTGGGAGAAAGGGCACGGTGCAAGCTTACTGGAGAGCAAGGCTCAATCTTTCGGCTGCTGAGAGCGGGAGGAGGGTACTAAAAGTAAAAAAAGGAGAGTCAGTGTCATGTACATTGTGCAGGAGGGCGAGTGTCAAAGTGATCACCTCTTAAAAGGTGGCAATGTGATGTTACAGGTAATCATGTGAACCTGGAGGGATCAATCTGGCCCCTCTTCAGTGTCAATCGATAACCTGCAATGACAAATGGGGGGTGGTACACTATCCCAAAAGCAACATTATCCGTATTTAGACGGCGGACGACTGTATATGCAGCAGTGGGCCCAGTTGCTTTCTGGGGTGTGTGATGTACACCAACAGATCTCCCTTAACTCTGAGATCTGAGTATGATGCTATGGGGGAGAGGACGGGGTCTATAGGTAGCATAGATGGCAGGGCTTACAAAATGGGTAGGAAGGCCAGTGAAGTGTCAGCTCTTGATGGTATTGTCTGCAGCAACATTGACATGCTCTTTGGTGGAAATGAGGTGGAAGGAGGTGGAAGTTTGGAGGGGGAAGATGAGGAAGACGATTAAAGTAATATGGTGTAGCAGGAATGTTGGAGGAAAGGAAAGCAAACTAGGACCAGAAACCTGAGTTGCTAGTTGCTGGAGTGGATATATTGGTTGAGGTTTCCCAAAGGGTCCCCAAAGAGGTCAAAGAAGGGGTAGCAGAAGAGGAAGAAGAAAAGGCCACCTCAAGATCAATGGAGGATGAAGAGGAGCAAGGAGTGAGGTCTGTCCACCAGCAGCAAACAGTTACTCCTGTATCAAAAAGGACAATACTACTGCTAAGCGCAGCACGAAGGCTTGAGAGAAGTTGAAAGAAGAAACAATAGATACGAAGGAAAAGAGGACAAGGGTCCCAGCAAAATGCCAGGTTCAGTGAAGAGAAGATTCGCAGTAATATGTCAGAATCAAAACCAACCAGACTCCAGGGAACCTGATAGTGGAGAAGAAAGAGTGAAAATTACCATGAATGCAGAATCCTAATCTACATGGAGGTTTATATACATTACAGAAACGTGCATGGACCAACTATAGGGCTGGCATGGACTGTCGAGATAAGCAAGCGCACGCACACGCACGAGCGGAACTGGCTCAGTCGACCAACGGTCGACCAACCGGTGCCTGCACAGATCAGCGTGCAATGTCACCTGTATACCCACCTTCGTACGGACTATCTATTTTACCTTATCTCGTAACTTGACACCTTGACTTGATCATATGCAACTCGTTGATAGTGCTCTAGTCACTTCATCGGACACAATAGCGATTATCGTATATATATTGTACCATTCGACACAGAGCACCTCAGTCCGTTGTACCGCACGCGACTGAGGTGAGCCTTTCATATCGTACTTACTACCTACTCGAGCTGACCGTACATAGTATCGTTGTCCCTCGATAGGTGAACATTACCAAGTCCGTCGTACTGCACACGACTGAGTATCGTTGTCCCTCGATAGATAGCTGCGTGCCTCACCTGTAGTGCTTATTTCCTATATGGACTACTCTAGACTACTGACATCACAGGAATGGGAAAATCATAACACTGCTGTCAAGGTGTGCAAGATGTTGTGGGGTAGTGATGCTCCTTGTGAGAGGATATATTTCAAGATGGTAATGAACCCACTCCTTGCCGCTGTATGAAGTGGTGTCTCCCCAGCCAGGTTCTGGGCTCGAGGATCGCATCCAGCACCTGTGAGGATTTTGGCACTCTCCAGAAGATCTATTTCCTGACCATTTGCCAGCAGCAGATGTAATAGAATGTCTCCATCAGTTGTGGCAATAGAAACATCAGCGCCCTTTGCAACGAGGTAATGGATCACCTCTGTTTGAGCGAAGTAACTGCTGTGTAACACAGCAAGCAGGACATCAGGAGGGAGTGCATCAGGGATTTTATGAGATGCTAATTTCAGCTAATTTCAGCTAATTTCGACTAATTTCACTAATCCGACCAAAATTAGTTGAAATTAGCTGAAATTAGCTGACATTAGCATCTTGTAAAATTCCTGATGAGGCTAGTCATTCCCTAGACCTAATATCTGCACTTAATCTAATTGCTCCGCCTTTTTGAGATCAGAGGTTGGTCACTCTCGTCATACGAGCATTTTATCCAAGAACTATCTTGCTCTCAAGACAATCTGTTGCGGTACATCCCAGTATGCGTAAATGATAAACATTGTGCAGATCAATTACAGCCATAGATGTGTGTGATCGACTAACAGCTACAAATGCAACTTAGGCAGCTAGAAATGGATCTAAAAGGAAGTAGTATACAACAAACACTAGATGAGATAACAATAGCTTTGACACAACAGAGGGATACAGCGATTGACGACAGCTTCAAAGTCCATGACGATAGTAAGACGGTCCACAGCAAGAATACAGACGAAAACAGTCGATCGAGAGGGGATGGAAATAGCGGATGACCGTCCATGAAGTGCGAGAGCATCAGGCACGAAGCACTACAATAGACGAGAAGTATAATATAGTCAACAGCCAAGGGCTGTGACACACTCAGGTTCCAGTTATTGGAACTTGAAACTGATCACGAAGCGTGATGCAGTGGGCAAGATGGGGACTGAAAGGCCACTCGCTCAGGCACTCGGCACGAAATGCACCTCCCAACGATCCTGCCCATCTATAGACTGGGTCAAGCCCGCAAAGAAGATATTCGGTCCAAGGAAATCAATCCTCTTAACACCCTGCGCAAATTCGAGCGGGTCGGTACGTGTCCGAACTCTGAAATACTCAGAGGCAACAGCAGAGACACTGACCATGGCACCCATCTCCACTGGAGATACACTGCGATTGAGGACATCGCGAATGCGTGCAAGCACGTCATATGCGCTCACTCCGCGTTCGTTCCGCACTTCGATCGTGGACCAAGGCGGGAGCGAGGGGACACTCAGTATGAGAATCGTGCGAGCTGGGTGTACAGCTGGCTCCTGAAGCAGGTTGTGCGGGCAACCTTGATGGAGTCGGATGGATTGCACATCTCTAGTTACATTGTAATATAACGGGGCTACGCCGGTCCATGATAGGACTGGGTTAACGGAGACAATATTGGAGGGACCTCCAAATGAAGGGTGGTCTGTGGATGGCATGAATAAAGTCACGAAACGAAGAGAAAAGATCATACAGTGTGAACTCGATGAGGACGAATAGCGGGATGCAGAATTGGGATGAGGCAAGGACACGGTACGGAGTTGTGGGGCACTGGGCATCGGACCGGGTGAAGTCGACGGGTAGGACAGAGTCAGGTAAGAACTGGAGCTGGAGGTCCATGACTTGTATTGGAATTCAGAAGGGCGGTACATTGAAGGAGTCAGCGGGGGCGTCGGGAGAAGATGGAGAAGTGTGCTGACTCGATGGGGGCGGAGGGTGGGGTTTTATACCCCGCCAGCGATGGATTTGGGGACTTACCTTGATAGTGGCCATGATGCATATGACCGAGAGTATAACCGCATTCGGCAGGGGGCGGGAGAGCGAACGTCGGGTGACACGACGAGCAAAACATCAACCCCCTGTCGCGGCTACTAAACGAGGAAATGATGTCGGCACACTAACCTAAAATGGGAGATGGCGGGAAAACTGCGGTGATGGTGGGACACAGGAAGCGTCGGGAGAAGCAACGCAACCAGCGCCTGATAGTCATCGATGGCTTATCGCTGTCAACGTCGTACGTTGCTCGCCACAGTCTCGACAAGTGTTTCATAGGTGGTCCCGCCCTTCCTTTTCCGGCCTCCGCCCTCGTCCCGTGACCCTACTCCTTCTGCTTCCTGTGCGAAACGCCTCATATCAACTGACAGCAGCGTCCCCACCTTACCCACAATAGCCTAATTCTATCCGTGCAGGTTGCACGATAACATGCTGGACACATGCTCTGCATTCCAGAGGCCAAACCTTCTTCCACGTCGTTCACCAGCGCAGGCCGAAACCCCCATATGGTGTAATGGACGCCACCTCTCGGACTACGCACTCGACATAGCGTCCTGTTGGGAAGAATTTACAAGTCCCTGTCTTCCAAGGTCCTAGAAGTCAATATCTTCGATCATTACAAGAGAGGATAACCCACTGAAGGCTTAGAGGTCATTCCAGCAGCAGACAAACCACTACATGTGTTCCACCGTGTGATGTGTTCTCGAACTGATGATGAGGATTGTCCTCATTCACTGCCGGGTTCATAGCAGGAGTCCATACCTCCCTTGTGACCAGGGGGATTGTTATGCGATAGCGTGTCTTATCTATGCCATACCACGCCGGTGCTTATGATAATTTGGTGAGATCTGCCACTGGATTGGCATCTATTCTGACTGTCTGGCCTAGGAAAAGGAGAACATCGGAAAAGAGGACATGCCGAGAGAGCGATCGTTTCCGCTTCATATTTGAGGGCTCTCATTTCGGACGACTCTCGCTTCCCCGATTGTCGTCGAGTCTTTTCTTCGTATGCATTCCAGTGATACATATCTCACCATTGTCACTATTACCATGGGTTACATCTGAAATGCATCCCAGCTGCGAGGCTCCTTTGTGAAGGTGCTAATGTACCTGCCTCTCACCGTGTTCGTGGCCCTCCTTTGCGAAACAGCCACAGAGCGGTGAAGAATAATGCAAGGAAGCTAAGTTGAGATATACCATCGATGTTCTTGCGTGGCATCAGTCTGCGCTTCGATACTTGTGAATAATACGAGAAAGATGACTGGCAATATACCAGCTTTAAATAGAGACGCATATATTATAGTAATTTGACGACAACATGAATAGAGGAACACGATAGCGAAAAGACGATGAGAAGAAGGCGAACACGATGTACAGCTAAACGAACATGAGTCCATAGAAGTTCATACCGACATCACAATATTTCCACAACCCCAGTACGAACGTCCCTGGAAAAGTTGGCGCTACGTTCCATTCCTGGAGCAACAATCCCGTACTCTGCAGCTACCCGCTTGAACTCTCCACTGGATTGTTGTTGGAGTAACAGTGCGTGGAATGGTTGGTGCAGACGGGTAACTAATCGCAACGCGCGGGTGTACTCGTCCATCGTGGCAGCGGGTACAACATCCAATAGTGAAGAAGGTGCAGATCCACTCTCATCCTCCGGACCAAACTCGAACTCTCCATCGTCTTCATCATCCGCAGTGCTTCCCCAAGCGAAACCGTCAGGTGGATCGCACAAATTGTGAATCCAAGGATGGACGAGAATGAGCTTCCGTGGCTCCGACAGCGAGAGCCTGTCTGATGTTTGGAATTCAACCGTCCCAATCCCTGATACCCGAGCACGGTAACGGAATTGCTCGCTATGCCTAAAGTTTCGTACACCGAGCCTTCGAACTGCGAAGATGACGCACGGAAGGTAGAGTCGGCGGTTCGCAAAGCGAGCCGGGGCTAGAGAGGTGATCTGGTCATGGATTTGTATAGCATCCGTCTAAGATACCGAATTTCTTAATTCCGCAACGCAAGCGTCCATTTCAGCACTATTGATGGCAGGCGAAGTACCCGGAGGTCGACTGTACACCACAAGCGTGGCAGGAAGACAGCTGTTATATGGTGATGATCTGCCGATCCAGTCGAGCGCCGTCACATCTCCCGAACGAGCCACGATCTCCTCCAACAAGTGACCCAACGCGGCATATCCTTCTCCGTAGTCTGGCCGGATATCACTCTTAAAGATACCAATCAATGAGTATGCAATGTCTTCTTCCAGAGTTGCATGGCGTGTCGAGGCGAGTTGTAGCTTCTCCCTGACGCCGAGAACGTCAGGATTGAAGTCAATGATGGCTTCACGAGTAATCCCGATGGCATCCGCGAGTTCCTGCATGATCTCTGGTGATTCCTTGTGGTTGCGCCTGGTGTCACCTAGGTAGGGCTTCCAATCTCGGGTGTAAAATCGGATAACCTTGGGTGACAAAAGCTCTTGCGAGGTCCAGGCTCGTGTCATCCATTTGCTGTCTTTGAGACCAAGGAGGGTGGACAAGGACCCGACGTCTGTGAGAAACACGAACGTGGCTGCGGATGCTTTGTACCACGTGTACATCATCTTGAGTGATTGATTCAACACGGTACTGATCCCCTTATCGATACAACAAGTATCGCTCCATGCCCACCGATATCCGTCCGCGCGAACAACCTCGCAGAATTTCTGCA
Source organism: Brasilioporus rufonigricans (assembly GCA_038089195.1). NCBI lineage: Eukaryota > Fungi > Basidiomycota > Agaricomycetes > Boletales > Boletaceae > Brasilioporus > Brasilioporus rufonigricans. The sequence continues at coordinate 7,044 of JBBPKJ010000725.1, read as the reverse complement.
GCTTTTTGTTGAGGGGTGATAATGAATCCAACTTCCAGACTGTGCCAGCCAGATTGACGTCCTGGAACGAAGGCTCCTTTCCTTCCCATACGTGCGAGAGCGTCACATATTGGAAGTATCCTTCCACTACGCCCCGGATGCGTTCATCGTCCGACCCCTGCATTATCGAGGAAAGTAGTTCTTTGAACTGTCGCTCCGACTTGAATGTATCCGTTCGCATCGGGCCATCGCATAGATGACCACTCTTGACATCGATAACTACTAGTGGAGATATCTTGAGGACCTCATGAACAATGTCGCCGATGATCGTCTCCGACCGGGAGGGTGAAAGGTATTTCTTGCCTAGTTCTGTGCGACGCAATCAAGACGTTAATTTCAAGTTTGTCATGTTGCACTCACGGCGGATGTCTGGATCTGGAGACTCTTCGATTAGTGAAAACATGCGGGTAGATGCAGCTATTGCTTCATCATAACGCTGCAAGCCATGCAGAGCCACACGCCTTGTTTCATATCCCCGTGGACTCGCATGGTCTGCCTTGATGGCCTGCGTTGGTTGGATCCAGGATCGTGACACAGGGGTAAAGAGAAAGTATCGTACCTCATCCGCATCCTTCAATGCATCTTCCCACGATCGCAGTGATATATTGGCAGTGCTTCGCTTGATAAGGAGATCTGCTGGGTTCGACGGGTTCATGGACAATGCAGTAGAGTATTGTACGATTGCTCGCTTGGCATCCCCAGCTATTGCTGCTGTATCGCCATTGCTCTCGAATCTCGCGAGACACATTTGAATGAGCTCTAGTATCAAACATTCAATAAATGATATCCAGACTGGTCGTGATAAAACACACCTGGGTTCCACTCTGCGGTCACCTGACTCGTCAACATGTCTTCACCAAAGGTTTCGACTATGGTAGTAAGCGATTCTGTTACTTCAGTATGGCCTACAGTATACATGGCTCTCCATAGATGTAATTGAACCATAGGGGCAAGCCTATCAAAATCCCACCCAAATATCTGAAGTTATGACACAAGTTGGCATGATTGCAGAGGAACTCATAAAGATTAGCTCACAAGCGAGATGAGCACCAGGTGAGGACATGGTTTAAAAGGGATAGCCTCTTGTGCACGCTGAAACAATCCTATCGCGCGTTCATTATTTCCTTCTTTCATGGACATGTTTCCAAGTAAAAAGAGCATTTGAGCCTGTAAAACTACTTGTGAACCTTGCTTTGATGTTTGTATCGCGGTGTGTGCGTACCCGGACAGTGGTATATGGAGACTGACTATCCACTATGTCGATCAGATCATCAACACGTGAAATAGCATCGTCGTGCTTTCCGCATTCGAACAGGATGATCGCCTGAGCGAGACGATTGGAACGAGCAGCGAAAAGGATGATAGGCACTTGCCTTGATCAGCAAGAGAAAACCGCCTTCGCTTCGTGGACTATAGGTGAACGTGAGGTCAAATGCGCGCATGGCTGACTCGTGCTCCCCATTACCGATGCGGGCGACTGTGATCACAATCGCAATATGGCCAATGACGGATCGCTGAATCTTCACAGACTGGTCCACGGTTATCAGTGCAACATGAAAGGACAGACAACGGGTGATTAAATTACTTTTTTGGCGTCGTTCATGGCCATGTCCCACTGTTTTAAACGTGTGTGCACAAGAGCACGTTGAGCGACAGCATGTGCATGGTGAAAAGGATTAGAGGAATGCATGATGTCTTTTGTCAGAAGTTCTTCGACACGGGTGAAGTCGCCCTTTGTCCACGATGTGAATACTGCATCACTAATATGCAGAAATGGAAGCTATGACGCTTTAAATAGAGCGGAGAGATTAGAACAAGTGAGTAATCAACGTTTAGGCACTTACAATGCGAGGGGGAAAAGGAGTAGACCACGATATGTTAAACCATCACCCTTTCACGAGTGTGATTGCTCACATTTACGGTCAAGTACGAGACCTGGAGGATATCATGAAGGCTACGGATGGTGACCTTACCATCAACTTCTCCCGTCGCAATGCAGTCGTCGTTGGGGGAAATCGCAATGGAGCAAACGTAGTTTGTTTGCTCGATAGTGCTCCCGGTTTGCGTATCAGAAGAAATGTCCCAGAAAGATAATGACTTGCATGCGGCAACAGCAGCAAACTTTTGATTGCGTGATAGAGCAATAGAAACATCGGCTCCGTCACCAGGGAGAGACCATGTACTAAGCAAGGATCCCGAAGACACCTCAAATCGCTTGACTTCACTGTACGAGCCAACAAAGAGTTGACGACCATCAGCAGTCCATGCGAATGGCACCAGTGCGAATCTGCTGATACGAAATGGGATGTCCAAGAGATGCTGGCCATTTTCGCTGTGGTAGATGCGGATCGACTTTGGATCATCCGAGTCTTCGGCCGTAGCAGTGGCGATGCGGTCGCCATTTGGGGAGAATCGCACTCCCACCACAATGCCATCGTGTGGCAACGGCCCGACGAGTTTTTCACCTGTAGTAATACTCCAGATGAACGCGTTCTTGTCACAGGACCCAGTGGCAAATTTCGTCGAGTCTGGTGAAATATCCATCGAGAATACCGAGTTTGTGTGACCTTTGACATCGAGGACCTTCTCCTGAGTGTGTGCATCCCATATCCTCACGTTCGACTTCAGACCCTCGAATCCACATACCAACCACTTGCTATCCGAGGACAACGCAGCAGCAATGATTTCCGCCCCTTCAATTTCAATTGGATCGCCAACCTCGTGCCGGTCGTCCACTCGCCATCGTCGAAGCTTCCCCTCTACGCCACCACTCAACACCTGCTTGCCATCCTCAGCGAACAAAACCGAGTATACCGGATGTTGTCCACTATCAATCACAACTGCTCTCGGTCTATCTAGAAGTCAACAAGTAGTCATTACTGGTACTTGCAAACAACTAGCACGTACCTCTTTCCGTTTCTGACGGCATGTCATCTGCGTAGAGAGGAAACCTAGTGGGGTGGGTCAAGAAGCAAGGAGCAAGCGCTTTCAAGGCTCATATTACGTATGCTTGCCTTGCCAGGTTATTGGTCATAATGTGGACCCACAGCTGGCGTCTTTATCTCGTGCTTGCATCGCCCGGGCCGGTGTTCCCCGACTGCTTCCGCAGTCTTACTAGAATGCACAGCGGCAAGTGTAGTCAGTCAATCTGCAACACGCGTCAAAAATAGAAAGAGAGGTACATACACTTTGCGAAAGCAGAGCCTGGTGTGTTTATGCCCCGTCAGTCACGTACGCATGGACGACTGGTCAATGTGCTTCTTGAAGGAAATGTGCACTCGATCGAATAGGGGCGCGCGACTAGACAGAACAGCTCAGTCGTGCGCGTGATGCAACGGACTATATATTGATTTACCTAACGGGAACACTATCTACAGGTTAGTTCGAGTAGGTAACGCTATGGACATGAATGGCTACCTCAGTCGCGTGCGGTACAACGGACTGAGGTGTTCCATGTCGAAACAGTACTACTTATATACGATAGGAATCCATACTAGCTAAAAGGGATTATCAGGAGCCTGACGAGCTCCGGATACGTGAGACACAGGTATACGAAGAAATGTAAGTACGTGGTAGATAGAATGAAAATGTCCATACGGTCTGCAATACGCGGGAAATGGAGCGCGTCCGTCCATGCGTGCACCGGTGATTGCTCGGGCCGGTCGTGGCTGTGGCTGCGCGCGTGCTTGCTTCCTGCCAAAGCATCATCCGGCCTAAGCCAACGACCAGAATTCGAGCACACTATGAAGCATTCCTCGTCAGATCGATTCTGGGGGCCTGGAGTCGAACACGATCATTGTCAAATGAAACGATAGACATGGCTACAACTTCGTCAAGCAGAAGGCAAATGAAGTGCGATCAAGGTGCAGAAGATGATATCATGGAGTAGTGTTGCACCTTCGGGTCGTAGTAAACCGTGACTCTTTTCCAATTCCCGGAGTCGACTTACCCTTCTCTTTCAATGATGACGCCACTTCTCCTCAACCCCCGAACCGTCCGAGCACACACGCTATGTTCATTTTCAGTGTCAACGTCAAGGGTATCTATTTAGCACCTCCAGAATTATCGGGTCCACAGGCCGGATCGCAGCCAATGAACGCACTCTAGAGCCTTTACATCCGCAGCGTCGGCGGAAAACCCCCCGAGAAACGTAACCGTAGCAGACGTTGTCTTTAGCGCACCGGGTCTGCATCTCTACGTGCTTTCCAGGGCGTCGGTGAGCCAAGAGGGAAAATCGAGCATATCAACGCTACGTCTTCGAGCGTTGTCAGCATGGCACGGGCATTTAAGGAAGTATTTGCCAAGTGAAAGACCATATTCGTCCCAGGCGCGCACGCATACAGCGGTTGCCCGACGGTCACAGTCCTCACATTCCTCCTTAGCCAGTTTCTGCATCCAACGCTCACCCTCTTGGTCCTTGAGCCAGCGGAGGTACATGCCAAGATCTCCTTCAACAGCTTCCAGCTGTGCAGAGACATCGGGAGGCCCATCCGTGACCCGAGAGCTAGCCCCCGAGGTGCCAGTTACCGGGGGACCGACTGTAGAGTCTGATGAAGTGTTGGAAAGCGTAACGCCCATCACCTCTGCCGCATCCTCGTCGTCAATCTCAATGACTGGAATATCATCAGAGGAAGAGCCGGAGGAAGGGGAAGGTGACCGGGGAGGGGCGTCGACAATTTTGTCCTCCTTTTGTGGTTTCGAAACGCCAGGCGAAACGGATTCCTTCTTGGTCACACAAGCATGCTTCGAGTAACGCTTTCTGCTGTTAAACAGCCGCCCACAACCAGCACACTTTTTACCCTCATTGGTTGCAGTGACCGAGGGGGCGCTGGGCGGGCGAACGATCCACTTTGCAGCTTCACGTTCACGTTCTCTTTTGGCAGCACGTTTGCGTTTCCGTGTGAGTCGGTTCTTTTCCCGAAGAGCTCGGTTGTCCTTAGTCTTGCCGCTCTGAAGACGACGGAAAATGTCATCTTCCTCTTGGTTCAGAACCTCCAAAATGTAGACGAAAAGGGCACGTTTAGCTATTGAAATGGCAGGGGGTGCCAAACCCTGAGGGAAAAGGGACAGAGATGCCTTCACCAAGTGAGAGTGGAACTCGGGTGAAAATTCAACCCAGGCGATCTCCTTGACGTTATCCGACAAAGTCGCCAGGACCACATTCTCAACGAGCTTGGTTCGAGATAGAATAAGTCTCGAACGAAGGACATTCAATATCTCGAAGCACGAAGGCTCCGGCTTGTTCGAGGATGTGGTAACCGGAGAGGAGGTGTTGTTCTTCGGCATGTTGAAAAACTGAGAAGATACACTTGCTGGAGTGCAGATCTAACGTGTGGCAGACTATTCAGCTATAGCGTTGCAACGAACTAGATGAGTACAAACTTGAAGTAAAAACTACTATACTTAACTGTCAGCAAGATGCCAGTGTGGTATATGAATAAGGCGGCCTACGTACCTCAGTCCATTGAAGTGCAACGAACTGAGGAAAGAAATAGACGCCGGGTCGATTGATCTATGGCAGCCACCGATCGATGACACGTGATGCACCAAAATCCTTGCTCGTTACGGTGACAAGTCAATTACATTCCACGTGACTGTGAACGGATAAAAGTTACCTACGAGTACAACACGCGAGCGAAGAAAGTGTATTAATGAATGACGACGTGAATAGCCCCCAGACTCATGCATTTTCAGTAGAATCATGCTTCTCATCGATTCCCTTCCGCGCGACGATATCCTCCAAGTTCCTCTTCCCGACATCGCGCGAAATAGCCCAGGCACTAAACACGTGCCCTTGCGCAAACACCTCCTCGATCTCCTCGAGCGTCCTCTGTGCCGTCTCAGGGAAACAAAACAGGAAATGGATCGCGGCTGTGAAGTTGAACGCCGCAAACACGAAATACGTCTTCCACGCGATGGTCGACAGGCCCGGGGGGACCGCCCAGGCGAGCGCAAAGTTGAATATCCAGTTGGACGCAGTCGCGAGCGAGACCGCCTTGGCACGCACCTTCATGGGGAAGATCTCTGCGGGGTACGTCCACGAGACGGGTCCGATGGTGACGGCAAATGAGCAGACGCAGAGGTATGAGCAGACGATGATGGCTTTGGTCACGGAGTCGTGGTTCGTAATGACCCAGACTCGAGAGTTATTGACAGATCCCCATTCTCCGTATCGACCCTGGAGACCGCCGACGAGGCAAAGGAAGAAGCCCATGAGCGTGGAGCCGATGATGAGGAGAGGACGACGACCCCATCGGTCGATATAGAGAATCGCGGGGATGGTGAAGAGGACGTTGAGAACGTATTGGACGGAGTCGGCGATGAGATTACCGCGGCGACCAGTGAGACCAGCTCCTTCGAACACGTACACGATGTAATACATCATGACGTTCATCCCAGACAGCTGAGACCACATCTGGAGCGAACAACCAAGGCCAACGCGGCGGAAAATACCGGGCTTCAGCAAGTCCGCATACGATTTGGCACCTTCGGTTCGTTCAAAGGTGACCTGTTCCTTAATTTCCTCGAATTCCAAAAGGACCAATTCATTACTTTGGTCTCCGTTTCCGTGAAGATCAGCAAGGATCTGCAGAGCTTCATCCTCGCTATAGTGAATCATAAGTACAGAGCGTGAAATAAAATGGACGCAGAAAACCTACCGGTTGTGGTCGACGAGCCAACGGGGAGACTCGGGGAACCACAGCATCCCAATGCCAAGGACGATTGCAGGAATAATCTGGAGGCCCCATGGAATGCGGAACGATGCAGTACCGTTGATGTATGAGCACCCGAATTGGACAAAGTACTGTAACATGATACCCCAGGTGATCGACCATTGCTGCATGGACACAAGCCGACCACGGATCGAGGGAGCAGTGATCTCGGACTGATAGATGGGTACGACGGTGGACGAGAGACCGACGGAAATCCCTGCGATGATACGTCCCACTACCAACATACCGCGATTCTAACGAGGCGAACAAGAGGTGAGCAACTGAGAGTTCC
>JBBPKJ010000724.1:0-17806 GCA_038089195.1 Brasilioporus rufonigricans | reverse complement strand
ATACATGCACGCTTGATATGTGGCCGGACTTACATCCTGGCGTGCGTATTACATCCCTTCGGTGCTGTTCGATCGAATTTGGAAGTGTATGAGGACTAAGGCTGCTGTGGCCGACGTGGAACTGAAGTGGCCCAACACCATAGCCTTTGTCTCCTCATCGTCCGAGACGTACAGCTGACTCTTATATGCTCTCAGAATGTCCCAACGGTGAGGACTTGACATTGTCCGGGTTAACTGTACTGTATTGAAACCTCTCCAAAGCTTCCGCGCACCAAATTCGCTGCGTGATCGTTCCGCTTTGCTTGGCGGCCTGACACCCCCTGCTTCGGGACGCTCCTCTCCATTCGAACTGCCACTTCACGCACCGTCGGGCCACCGCTATGCTGATGATTTGGAGGGCCAGAACGACGAACAGCTTGAAGGTTTGTCTGCCAAAGTCAAGCTACTCAAAGACGTGCGTGGGTGGTTTCGTGCTGTCTGTGGTCGCGGTACTCATATGTTTACCCACCAAAGATAACAATTGGTATCGGAAATGAGGTCCGGGAGTCGACTGTCCAACTCAGTCAGATGGTGCGCTTGCTTATTTCCGCCCTCTCGCTTTCAGGCTAAGCTGTTGTCTGTTTTTCGCCATTATTAGAATGATGCATTTGCAGAGACGTCAGGCATCCTCGCAGGGACCTTCCGCAGGATGAACAACATGGCGGAGCGACAAGGTTGTCGATGGTTGTGGTACATCATCTTTCTTATCTTCGTCTTTTGGTTCTTTATCATTGTATGGTGGTTTCGGCGATGAAGATACGAGCTATGACCTGACGTCGAACGTTCAACCTCTAAGCTGGTTCCTTTCAGATTAATACACATCGTAGTTCAATACTGCTGACATTATAGATTGAAAGATAATGCCTTGATACCACAGATAAATCTCAGCAACCTCCAACACGGTGGAAACAACGTGGTAACGCTATGGTACATCAAGAAACTTGACGTATCCAATCTCCCAGATCATCCGTCTCCGGAGATAAGCCATATCTCGCTGCGAGAAATTAAACATCTCTTCTCCCCGGGACAATGCCTCCAAAAATTGGCATGTGAAGACACCACAGTCATACCCGTTCTCCTGTTGTGGGGTATCCTGTCAAGAGAACAATTCAACTCACGTCTCCGAGTAAAGAAGGATCCTACATCAGGGCAATAATTCACCCAACCCGCAAAGTCAAATGGCTTTTTCTTCTTATTCTGATGTTCTAGGTCAAGGTAATGCCGAAGACCCTATCGATAACATTTAAATGTGTTCTAAAAGTAAAGAAGAAGGTCTAACCTTGAAAACTTGATGTCGATCAAGGTTCATACTGTCGTATGACTCTATCCGCTTCCGACGAAAATTAATGGCGGCGCCGGTCCAATGAGAGTTGTTATGATTAATGGGAATAAGGATGATATCTTTCGAAAAGATGTCAAACTATGAAAAATATGAGAAAACCAGAGGGGAGAGTGAAGAGTGGTTATACCTTCTTGGTCCATTTTGCAAGTCTTGCCCGTTCATAGCCCTCACCTTGCAATTTGGACCAAAAGAAGGTATTGAAGTAATGCACGCTCAACAGTTTCTTTCTCCCATTTGTCCCGGGGTTCTCTTTACAGGCTTCTGAACGTTCAAGAATCATCGCGCCATAAAAGTTGATGAGCTCGTCGTTTAGCCACTGGCACGGAAGCAGACGCGAGAGGTCCTTATCGCAAACCTGTTCTCGTACGACCTTCGAGATGACGCCTTTCTTAGCCAGGAGCACATCGACCTGTCTGTCCATTTCCAGAGGTAGAGACTTGGGAAGAGAAGGGCGGAAACGCCGTTCTATTTCCTCATCCTTCTTGCGCGCTTCTTGACGAAGCCATTCGTAGGCCGAGAAGGGCTTCGTAGGCGGACTGGTTGTCGGGCAGAAAAAAACATCAGTGTTATCTCTGAACACGCAGTAGCATCGCGACAAACCTCGCCAGTGTCCGCAGTAACTTCTTTTTTGCATTTTCCAAGAAGGGAAGGTCCGCATACTAGAAACCGTATAAGAATGACAGTTATCGCGTACGCTCAAACGGCGTACATTGGAGAACGAGTGACGATGTGATAAATTGGGTGTTTTCTCTCTCAGACGGAGGTCCGTTAGAGACGCCGAGGCTGAAACAAGACGTGAAAAATGAGATGAGGGACAGGGCTCATGTATGATACGTACGCGACAAGGCGTCGCGATCATCCAAATGTTGGAGTCGAGCTTGGTAATCAATGTACGCTAGCAAAAACAGATAAATACTCCAGCATGTCGAGGAAACAAGTTCTTACATTTGAAGTCCTCATAATTTGACTTGAATCCTGACAAGATGGGAGTAAGACAACTACAGCAAATAAAGATATGTGCAGTACCACTTGCTCGCTTGAGGTCGAACAATTCTTTCATCACGGCCTCTCTATCTTTCATTCTGTCCTCTCTCACTTTGGCCTTGTGCTACACGAACTAGTGAGCCTGAAGTGGCTCATCCTGTAGACAAGTAAAAGCACACCTTTCGGGCATATATGTGCTCTTTACTTTTCCTCTGACTTAAAATGTTGTGTATCTCCTCCGCCCTCCGACATTGTTGCACAGAATCAGCCAAGAGGGCATCCCCTGTCCGGCGAGGCAAGGGGGCTGAATAAAGGACAGATGGGAACCCAGGCGTGGATGACGATTGTAGTGAGCTGCCACAAGAATGAGCAGGGTTGAGAAGAGATTGCATGGAATATTGATCGGAAGGGAAAAAGGATGAAAGGGTGGCCTGTTCCGTCCGAATGTGGTGTTCGTGAGGATGAGATTCGTTTGGTATTCGGGGACGAGAGGGAGACGGGGGATCAGAAGGGGGAGCTGTATGTACTTGGCGAGAATGAGGGTGAGAGCGAGAGCGAGGTGGGAGCGGGGGTGGGGATGATCGTCGGAGTCGTGGTGAGCGGTTGGGCAGGCTGGTTGACGGAGATGCACGCAATCCCCAAGCCTTTATTGTCTCTGAGGCGAGGTCGACTACTTCGCGTGCTAGCTGTGTCCAACGAGCGGACAGCCCGGAGTGTGTAGCAAGCCCACCAGAAGCGGAGTGTTCAACGCGCGGATGCTTCGGTCTTCTAGTCGGGAGAAGGGGATCAGAAGCCTCCCTTTTGCGAGAGTTGAGCATGGAGGGGGAAGAGGCTTTCGCTTGCGCGGGCGTCGACACCGTTTAACTCGATCCTGCCTCAAAGTGGGATTCTAGTTCGCTTTTCCCACGATACGTTGCCTTTCTAAACTTACAACGAGGAACCTCATCCACAGCCCGCTTGGCTCAGTTGGTTAGAGCGCAGGTCTCATATCAAATATATGAGTAGCTTCACAGTTACGCAATCCTGAGGTCGCAAGTTCGAACCTTGCAGCGGGCATTCGTTTTTGGCAGCTGTTCAGACACCGCGAATCTCACCGCTCGTGAAATGTTGGTATTCATGTCGTTTTCTTACAGCGTTCTTATAGCTAAGAGCAGACACTGATACTCACCTATCCATGATGCAAGGCCGTCCGAGACCATATTCGTCAGTCAATCACTTCAGTGAAGACTTTGTCATCTGCGCCGGCTCGGTCTTATTTCGCGCGGGTCCAGACAAAAGGCAATGGCAAATATGCGTTCTGCACTCGCCAAGAGGAGGGGTATGGGTGTTGCCCAAAGGTCGGAAAGATTGTGGGGAACCGGTGGAGAACGCTGCTCTCCGGGAAACTTACGAAGAGACTGGCTATAGGTGTGAATTCTTCCCGTGCACGATGGCGACGCGGGCCCCTTTGCCCAACATCAACATGGTGGATGAGCCATGTATCCGGGAGGGTGTGGTGGAACCGTTTGCGATGACGGTGAGAAACCTTGGGGAAGCGAAGGGGATGAAGATCATTTGGTGGTACTTGACCACGACAATCGATGAATCGCCGTCCAAAGGGACACAAACGGAGACCGAGGATTTTGAATCGGAATTCGTCACAGCCGAAAAGGCTGTCGAACAACTCACGTTCCAAGACGATAGAGAGATAGCTAGCAAAGCGTTAAGACTCGTACTCAACAGGGAAAAGGAGTAGCACCATAATTCAACTACGTGGAACTTTTGCAACAACACTTTGTGCTCACTGCATCCATCATCTTGTGGTAACCACCATTGTAAGACAGGGACGCGTGTATCCGAGAACCTAATTCACAGCGGCCCCGTGTTGTGATGACCTCAAATCCATCCCTCCGTGATTTGTATAATCCTTCACCGGCCCAATGGACGTTTAATATGCCACCATCAAGTGTCCCAAAACAACCCGCAACCAACCCCTCACTTGCACCCTATCAATGGACTACCCGCCCTGCTCCAAACTCTATATTTGACCTTTCCCCGTCCTTGAACGTTGGCGAGCCCTCATCGCTCGACGTTTCCCTCCTCTTCCGTTCATTGGTCGCTTCGGCCTTACTCCAGTACAGCAGTACAGCCATGGCGATGCCTTTGGAAGTTGGAAAGTTGCTTCTCCAAATTCAATGGGTTCCAAAGGATGCCCTCACTCAAGAACCTGAGGACGAAGCGGACGAAGCAGAAACGGTCAGTGGAATGCTGGTGCTCCGACATCTAACATCTAACGCCTCCCGTAGCTTAGCGAAGCAACAAACGATGGGGAATCATATTTTGTCGAACCTGGTACAGTCCCGACTCATCATCCAGCTCCAAGGCTAGTCGACGACAGGGGATATATGATCAGGACATCTGTTATGGAAGACGGGACGCGCCCAGAGTATATTATTCCAGTTGGCAGTGCTAGTACCTCGTGGGGTATGATTAAACGGCTCATTAACTTTCATGGTGAAGGATGGTTGTCACTATGGAAAGGTAAACATCACACGAAATGATGTAACAGTTGTTGACACCGTTTCTTTAGGTCTGCTCACGTCATGTATTCACGACATTGCTTTCGCGAATCTACAACCACCCGTGGACAGTGTCTTACATTCGCTATTCCTTTCGTCGCAGGGCGGCTTCTATCGGCCGTCCCCGCTGCTACCGGTAGCTTCACACGTCCTGACTGGTATTCTGTTGTCGCCCCTTGATCTCGTCCGCACGCGCCTGATCGCCCAGTCATCGATGCCACGGCACAAGACGTATACAGGACCTATCCACGCTCTCTCAGACATCTTAGCAAATGAGGGTGGTCTGAAGGGCATATACTTACACCCTCACCTCTTGATACCGACCATACTTGAAACTGGGCTCAGATCATTCATACACGTTGCATTACCAGGCGTTATTGCACCCCGGCTATGGCTTGGTCCGTACGTTGCAGCGGATACCCACCCCGTCACGTGGGCGTTCGCGGAGGTTCTGGCGGGGTGTGCGAGCCTGTTGGTGACCTTGCCGGTTGAGACGGTTCGCCGAAGGCTGCAAGTTCAGATGCGTGGAACAGCGAAGCCTCTGCGCACCTGCGTAGAAACACGACCTGTGCCATACAACGGCGTTGTGGATGCAACTTGGCACATCTTGACGGAAGAGAGATCGGATTTACCCATAAAGCATCCGCGGAGGAAAAGAACGGTTGAGAAGGAGAAGCTCCGGGAAGAAGAAGCGGAGGTGGAGGATGGGGAGAGGGAAAGTTGGCTGAGACGTACTGGTGTTGGACAGTTGTACAGGGGGCTGGGAATGCGCCTTACCGCGAGCGTCATCGTGTTCTTGCTCGCCGTCGTCGGTGGCGGCGACGATGCCGACGGGGGATGGGCGGAGCTGTGATGGCCGCCCGGTTCATTGGCTCCATATGGAAATGCGCCGAAGACGGAGGCATTTTGGTTTGCCATATTTATAAATGTTTAAAGATAGCAATTCAAGCTAGACGTGGTTCAACGTGTTGCCTACTTCTAGTCTACTTTCACTTTCCTTTCTTTGTTCGCTTCCTTTCTGCTCCCTCCTCGTTGCCCACCATGGCGACCAACACTCCTCAGGACAGCGCTGTGCAACACCACAATCATCACGATCACGTCGCGTCGGAACAGGTGGATGACACACTCGCCAATGACGCCTCTAAAGGGGCTACAGTCCACTCCTTCAGTCCGGAAGCACCTCCCCAAGCAAAGGCTGCGATGGTCAGCGGTGGACTCGAGAAGACTATTCCACGCGCCGGTGCGGACACCGAACCGGTAAACGCGAAGGGTCTGTCCTCATACATACTCACTTGGAACTGACCAACATACATACCTCACTCAGGAGTCTCGGTGGCTACTGGAGACGCGCATAATGTCTTACCAACGATTAATGTCCATAGTGCCGAACAGGCAGCCGAAGGGAATCTCGAGCACGCTGCCTCGCTTCCACCCACACCAGGCGGGTATCCCTCTGGCCCTACTCCCATTATCCCCGACTGGTATAGAATTGGATGGCGTGCTGCTGCCAATATTGATGCCCCTCCCCCTGATGGAGACGAGAGAGACAAGTCTATCCTTGAACTTTTCTTGAGCGAACAATTCTATGGTGCCTGGTATCATAACGCCGCACTCATTTTCTTCGTATGCCATCTACTGTTCCCTCCTCACTTTACCTCACGCGAGATGTTTAGGCGGTGTTTGCGTCTCACTTTCTGACGCGCTTCAACCTGGGATGGGGATGGTTGTTCATCCTCTTGGCGATCTGTAGCACGTACTATGTCAACTCTATGTCGCGCGTGCGTCGCCGTGCCCGCGATGATATCCAGCGCGAGCTCGTTAAATCTCGATTGGCCTCTGAGCATGAGAGCGTCGAATGGCTGAACCATTTCCTGGACCGTTTCTGGCTCATCTATGAACCCGTTCTTTCCACTTCAATGGTGGCCTCCGTTGATCAAGTTCTTAGTACAAACACACCCGCATTCCTTGATTCCTTGCGCCTCACCACTTTCACCCTTGGTACAAAGGCCCCACGAATCCAGAGAGTTAGGACCTTCCCAAACACAGAGGACGACATCGTTATGATGGACTGGGACATATCGTTCACCCCCAATGATGTGTCTGACTTGACACCTCGCCAAGCAGCACAAAAAGTTAATCCCAAAATAGTGTTGTCCGTGAGGATTGGAAAAGGTCTGGCAACCGCCGCTATGCCCATCTTGATTGAAGATATCAGTTTCAGCGGTCTCATGAGGGTCCGGATGAAGCTAGTGTCTAATTTCCCTCATATACAAATCGTGGATCTCAGCTTCTTGGGGAGGCCTGTGTTTGACTACGTCCTCAAGCCAGTTGGTGGCGAAACATTTGGTTTTGATATTGCTCATGTTGGTGCACCTCACACATCATCACCCGAGTACTGAACCCCGTGACAGATTCCTGGACTCTCTGAGTTCATCCGTGAAATGGTCCATACAAATATTGGACCCATGATGTACGATCCGAACGTTTTCACGCTCAATTTGGAGCAACTTTTGTCCGGTACTCCCCTGGATGCGGCAATTGGTGTAATTCAAGTAACCGTACATGCTGCCCGGGGACTCAAATCCAGTAAGATCGGCGGGGGGTCACCAGATCCCTATGTCAGTATCAGTATCAACAACCGTCAGGAACTCGCAAGGACCAAATACAGACACTCCACGTTCGTGTTCTTCCCCCTTCTCTTCGGTCATCTCGCTGACTGTCGCACAGGTATAACCCGACTTGGGTGGAAACAAAATTTATTCTTGTCAATTCTCTGCAAGAGCAGCTAGTGCTCGCCGTGTTCGACTACAATGAACACAGGAAACACACGACCCTTGGTACCGCGCTGTTCGAAATGAACAAGCTCATTGAGGATGCCGTCTTCGAGGGTGTTGAACTCCCGATTCTAAAAGATGGAAAAGACCGTGGACAGATTCGATTCGATGTCTCCTATTATCCTGTACTCAAGCCCCAGATGGTCGACGGCCAGGAGCAATTACCAGAAACGGGTTTGTACAAAACTTTTGACCTGAATCATCAAACTCAGCTTCATATAGATGTTGGTATCGTTCGTTTGACTCTTCATCAAGCTAAGGAGCTTGACGCATCGAAGTCGCTCTCTGGAGAACTGAACCCTTTCGTGAAAGTCTGTCTTGATTCCAATGCTTCCCCTATCCACAAATCGCAAATCATCAAACACACGAATAATCCAGTCTGGGAATCCAGTACCGAATTCTTGTGCCCACATAAACATTCTTCGATGATCACTGTCAATGTCATGGATGAACGAGATTTCCTGAAGGACCCCGTGGTTGGATACATGTCTGTGAGCCTCAAGGACTTGCTTACAGCGGAAACTTCGGAGGGCCGAGATTGGTGGCCATTGAGTAAGACCGGCAAAATTAGGATTAGTGCACAATGGAAGCCGCTGCACATGGCAGGTGCTGTCAGCGGGGTTTCCCAATACATCCCACCAATTGGTGTCGTAAGGCTTTGGCTTCAGAAAGCAACAGATGTCAAGTGAGTCGGTTGTATCATTATGAAGACATGGCTCTGACCATTATTTCAAGAAATGTGGAGGCTGCCCTCGGCGGCAAGGTCGGTCCACCACCATATTGCGTTGGATTGGAAGTCAAACATTCTATTCCAGAGTGATCCCTACGTCCGAGTTCTGGTTAACAATGTCACCCAGGGTCGAACCGAAGTCATCAACAACAGTACGCCCCTGGTTCTACCCATCACGTCAAGCGCTTATTACCCTCGTATTATAGATCTAAATCCTGTTTGGGATCAAATCATCTACGTACCTGGTATGTTCCATAGTACCACTGTTGATACCGTAGTGACCGGAATGTGCAGTGCATTCTCTGAAAGAGGTTGGCAAATATTTATTCGTTAAGGTTCAGACTGAACATTTTGTAGACCATGTTAATGGAAGTGATGGATTATCAGCACCTGACCAAGGCAAGGACGGCTTTAAGCTCGTACACACGTTAATAACCGCTGTTCAGGATCGTAGCCTCGGTTCTACTGAGCTCCGCGTCAATGACCTCGCCCAGGATTCATCGACCGATCCCCAATTCCATCATGAGTCCACTGGTAGGAAGGAAGTTGTCCAACCCATTCAGCTTGATGGGGGAAACACGCTTAAGGGTCATCTCCACTACATCGCCGAATTCATTCCTGCTTTAGCTCTTAAGTATGTCGGCTTTGATGTAGGAGAGAACGAGATCCAAAGGGCCGCAAAAGCATTGGATGGTGTAGCGGGTGGTGATGTTACCGCGGACGTTATTGCTACCTCTACCTCGTCTTTGGTGCTAACACAGACCGCCACGGTTGATCGCCCCATGACGGAGCTAGGCACGCATGCTCTGAAGCCGTTACAGGATGCCAGCGTTGCCGATGGTGCATCTCAGACAGAGTCCAAACTCCAGGAAGATCTGGAAAAAGCAGACGAAGGGTTAGAGCTTGACAAGGAACAACTTTTAAAGCACCGTGCGTTGGCTGCACTTATAATGTTCGCGAGGCTCACTATATGTTTAGAATCCGGTATCATCATCTTCAATGTCTTGTCAGGCACACTCCAGAAGAAAGCCCGCCTGGAGGTTCTCTTGGATGACGGATATTGGCCGGCTTTCAGTACTGTCAAGGCTCGCAGTACGCATGCTAAATGGCAACATGTAGGGGAAGGCTTCATCAAAGAGCTCGACTTTGGTCGCGTCTGGCTGAGGCTAAATGAAAATGCAGAAGGTGACAAAGATGACATCATTGCTGAATGGAAAGGCGAAGCGAAGTCATTCTTGCAGGCAACACTGGTAAGTTTGATATAGCAATAGTCATCTTGTTTTAACCCGATTCGTGTCCAGGGCCGTCGCGAATCCTTCATCTTGACAGACGTACACGACGAGAGCAAAATTTCTACTGTCAAGATTGAAGCGCGCTATGTTCCTGTCCCTGTCAAGTTGGAACCAAGGGAGAGCATCAACAGTCCGTAGCCCCACCCTGCTGCTGGCACACCTCTTACTATGTCTACAGATCAAGGTGTCCTGCGTGTCGAGTTGATTGAAGCCAAGGATCTCATAGCTGCTGATAGAGGAGGTATGACGTTGCATGCATGTTATTACTCACCGGTGACACGTCACACAAGGTAAATCCGACCCATACGCAGTATTCACCCTCAATGGACACAAGGTATTCAAGTCGCAGACAAAGAAAAAGACTCTACACCCCGATTGGTCGGAGAACTTTACTGTCAATGTGGTAAGTTGGCAAAACTTCTTGATTCTGCATTATCCAATTCCTCCTAGCCCTCTCGGGTTGCTGCAGACTTCTCAGTAGAAATATTTGACTGGAATCAAGTCGAACAGTCAAAGAGCCTGGGAGCCGGAAGGATCACCCTGGATGACCTGGAACCTTTTGAATCTGTGGAACGTGTCGTTAACCTGTCGACGGAGAAACACATTGAAAAGGGACAGGTATACATCCGATTGACATTCGCACCCGAGATCATTGCCAAGGCGCGCAAGACCACATCTACGTTCTCCGTTGCTGGTCGCGCAATGACCCAACTTGGTACGTTGCCGATGGAGGCAGGCCGAGGTGTCATCCATGGTGTAGGGGGGATTTTCAAAATGGATTTCCTCCACCATAACAAGTCGTCTGAACATCTCATCCCACCGCCAGAGCCCATTCCGGAACGCCCTCAAACTTCGAATTCAGCACGCGAGTCCGCTGTCTTCCCATCAACGGAATCGGGTCCTCGTGGCGCAGGGGGTCCTCCCTCCGAGCCCGGATCATTGCGTGTGGTGGTGCTGAATGCAAAGGGTCTTCCTGGAGGCGACATGAAACCATATGCCACATTACGTGTTGGCGATAGAGAATTTAAAACCAAACATGGTACCAAGACTTCAGCACCAGAATGGTGAGTGGTAGTTAGTGTTAGTATTAGCCCATGCCTCGGGTACTCAGTGACGACAGGAACGAGTCTTTTATCTTCGCTGCCAGTGTACGTACGCCGAAAATGCACGTATGGGTTTACGACCACAAGACACTTGGCAAGGATAAACTGATTGCGGAAGGAGAAGTTGATGTTCGTGCCATCTTTGAACTACATCAAAATTTGCGTGTTCTGACATCGCCACTTCAGCTTTGGCACCATATCCTTCCCGGTCGAAACGTCACAGCTGATGTGTCGCTCGACTTGCGCGAAGCTGGTCAGCTTTGCCTACGGCTTGAGTTCGACGAAGACACAAATCCAAATCATCACGACTCTTCCGTCCACGAACGTCATCTTGCGTCGCCGTCCAGGTTTAGCATTAGAGGCCGCCGACCTGATGATGGCTGAATCTGCAAACCTTGAGTTCCGTGTTTTGGTATCTTGCGGTTGATATGCTCGCTTAGTTTATGTTGATCCACCGAAACCATAATTTCTTGCTTATTTTGGTAATTCATGTGGATGTGAACGCAATGTTGTCTTTATGACATGTCTCGCCCTCATAATATAGCTTAGCACTCAGTTCCGAGAGAAGCATATGATGAACAAGCGCTCTCTTCCGGCTCGTCTTTGCAGTGCGATCTAGAATATGTCAGGTGAGGTCACGTCATGTAAAATGACATGCACCTGACTGTCCATGTTGAACTTGATCTGCATTCTTTTACAAATCTCTGCGATATTGTTCTGCTCTAGTGCTACAAGATAGAACTTGCCGCGATCTGACAATAAATCCTGCACTCTACCATAAGTGGCTTGTTATGGACAAGTCGAGGGTATGACATACTCCAACGCTGTCAAGAAAACGATTTGTGACTTCCATACCGTCTAGTCCCCCTGCCCAAGAGCCAGCGATGCCAGTACTACTTTGTGCGTATGCAGACTCTTCATGGTCTGTAGGAACGTACGGGGGGTTGAATAATATGACGTCGACGCAATGCTGTAGCCGCGTCAACAGTGGTTTAGCGAGGTCACATGTGATTGGGTCGAGAGGAATCTATACCCCTTGAACTTGAGTGAAGTTTGATGAAGGCTGATGACGAGAAGAAGCTACCTTGTTCTGTATTCCTGTAGCTAAAGTGCAGACCGAAGAGCGTGGATTGATGTCTGTGCAGAGGTAAACTGGTACGGTCACGGTCATCGGCGTTGCGTATCGTCGGAGATAACTGACGAGCATTTGTCGGACCCAGGATTGAGCCCAGAAACGCAGAGACACAGCCAGACCCAGAGCTAGTTGATACTTTGGAGAAACTGGCTGCTTATCCGACCATGGTCTTACCCTATTTCGAGGCATATCAATGGCCTCCGGATCTTGAGTCGCTCTGCATCCTTTTCAAGGGCATCTAGAAGTAGAAATGTGTCCTCTATAGGAAGATCAGCAATTGAACAACAGTGAACTGTAAGCCAGACTGGCCCGCTGGGTCATATACATGGAGCTTGTCGTCGCTAGAGAGGTGGGATAGATCTGGCGTTGGGAGCATGAAGATAAGATCAATGGACCACGTGACACGACGCGTCGCAAACGCGTGTCCGACTCCAACTCTGATAGTCTCTGCCATGGCTGGTCGTGCAAAGGCATCTGCACCTGCGACCCGCGCTTCAGCGCGAACAAAGACTCCCACCGTCCCGTCGCCGAGTCCACCGCCTGCCATCAAGACGATCAGGGCCAAGGCTTCGACTCAATCGACCATAGCTGGGGACATCTCAGCAACAAAGACAGTTCCCAGAAAGCCCCTGACGAGCAGAGCCAACTCACCTGATGGAAAGCTTGCCGCACAAAAGAGATCTGATAAACCACCAGTCACAAAGTCAGCGATAGCGGAACGAGAACCAGTCGTGGTACGTGCAGAAAAACCTACGTCTAACAGCATCTGGATCATTTTGGTAAAGGCGTATCTTCGCATAAGGCCTCGCCTGGGTGACGAAGAGCCGGTCACCATGCCTTACTTGGATCCATTATCAGACACTGCAGTAAGGATGTCCGATCCATCCAGCGATAGCCGTGGGGGATCTGGGATGTATTATCGACCGTCAACGACGCCACCCTCGTCCATTTACAAGTTCTCTCGCGTCTTCCTTCCATCCACTCAGCAAGCCACCTTCTTCGCGAAAACGACATTCCCTCTTGTTCAGGACCTGCTAGGTGGTCAGAATGGTCTCATCTTCGCATATGGGGTCACGAACTCTGGAAAAACCTACACTATACAAGGTGGCAATAAGCAAGGCTCCGGTGGAATTTTACCAAGGACATTGGACGTAATATTCAACAGTATCGAGGGTCTACAAAGTGACGGACGTGTGAGTACGTTCAGGTGGTCGGGCGAGAACCCACTAAAGAAAAAGCCACAGTACCGTCCCATTCGACTCTATGGGGTTGGGAAGGCCGGTCCGTCAGATTCTACTCCTCCAGTTGACATCAATATTACAAGTGAGCCAGCCTTGGCGGAAGTTCTGGCTGAACACATGTCACCTTCTAACGACTTTGACCTGCATGCTGATCCGACGGTAATCAAACTCGATCGCAACTACGAATATTCCGTCTGGATTTCTTACGTGGAAGTTTATAACGAGAAAGTCTACGACCTCCTTGCTTCGGTTAACGATGATCAAAACACTGGTATAGCAGAGGTTCCACGTAACACACCAAACGCCCCAGGACAAGCTGCAAGTCCGGTTATAGTGACCCGAAAGGCACTTGCAGTGAAACCTTGTCCTGCAGATGACGCAATGGATGACAGTGGAGCTGGGAATGCTGGGAGGTATATTTCTGGGCTCAAACAGTTCCGTGTTTCTAGTGCCGCACAAGCAAAGTCTCTTGTCAAACTTGGGCAACTACATCGGCGTGTATTTGGAACGCTTGCTAACAGTCAAAGCAGTCGAAGTCACGGCATAATCACCATAAAAATTCTCAGAAATCATCGTGGCGACCGAGATGTAAGCCAGTCTCTCCTCAGATGGCTAGTATCTACTCACCTTGTATTAGGACCCAAGCTCAGTACAACTATCACGACTCACCCTTGTTGATCTGGCTGGGTCGGAACGAATGAAGCATACTCAAACCACCGGGGATCGACTCAAGGAGGCAGGCAATATCAATAAGTCCCTCATGGTGCTGGGGCAGTGTATGGAGGTAACTAGATGTTGTCTCAGATAGAAAACAGTTTGACGATCCCTGCAGGTCATGAGGTCCAACCAAAAGCGTTTGGCCCAAAGCCTCGCCAATCCAGGTCAGAGCGATACCAGGGATATAAAAAGAGCATTAGCCGTGGTCCCCTTCCGGCACAGTAGGCTGACGGAAATCCTCATGGATTATTTCGCTGGTGATGGCAGAGTCGTGCGTCCCTTGCGTCTGAATTTGGTCGAACATTGATTATTCGTCCTGCTAAGGTTATGATCGTGAATGTTAACCCGCACGACACCGGATTTGATGAAAACTCGCATGTCATGAAATTTTCTGCACTGGCAAGAGAGATATCAACGGTTGTGAACAACGCTCCCGTACCTCGTGTTCATACTAGTCCCACCAAACCCAGCGCGACCACTAAATCAGAGCCTTCTGGATTACCACGCGCTATTGCACGAAAGGTGAAAATATCGAGTTTCGGGCCAGGAAAGAAGCTCAGTGAGGCGCATCTAGAGGTACTCGAAGGTATGTATGACTGTCGGAGCTTTCTAGCAGCCACATGACACCCAATCCAGAGGACGAAGAGGTAAACGGTGATCAGGAAGAGGATAGTGATGACGAACCAATCAACCCATTGGTGGATGCCCTATTCGATGAGATCGAGGACCTACGTCTAAGGGTATGCACGACATCGACATTACTTGGAGCTAATCCATGATGACCCTTTATTAGCTTTATGAAGCAGAAATGCGGTGTGCCATGGTGGAGGCAGACACTCGAGAAGAAGTCATGAAAGAGATGGAAGAGAGGATGCGCGCTGTCGAGAGAACCTACGCGCTAAGGCTCATGAGTGAGGTGTGCCAACACAGTTATTCGGCATGTGCACTCTACTTATAAAGTGAGACAGGTTGAACGTAATGAACGAAAAATGGATGCAAAAATTGACATGCTCCATCAAGCTGGCCTGCTCGGAACTGCAAAGAGGCCAGCGGTAGCATCAAATTCGGAGAGCGAGATCGAAGATATTGTTGGAGATGTGCGTTATTCATATTTTGCAGTGGATCCCACGACCTAAACTGATCTAGTCTAAACCTGAGGACTCTGGTCAGGAATATGAATCGGATGCCGAGTCGCAGATGCCTTCCTCTCCGCTCCATGGGAAGGGAAAAGGCAATCCCATCGCAAGTAAAGTGATAGAACATCACAATACGCAGACAGAGACAGATGGCCTCAATTCCGGAGAGACGAACGACCACGAAGGTGATGCGATCTCCCGGAATACGGACGAAGACGAAGACGAGTCTGAGGATACGACCAACGATGATGCCTCAGATGACTACGTTCCTCCGACAGGTGCTAAGAGCATAAGGGACCACAAGAGAGCAACACATAACAAAGTTTCGCAAAAAAGCACAGGAAAAAGGTCGATGAGATCGGTATCCAAGCTTGAGCAGGAGGTAAAGGGTCTCTCTTTAGGGGGGGATACCTTGGCTGGGGCGGACGATTCGATCGTCATTCTGCCAAACAGAGAGCTCCGTCAGGAAGCCAAGGAGGCCGGAGGCCCAGGTGTTGAGTACGTCCCTGGTAAGGGAGAGGTAGACCCAGCGAAGAGAAAAAAGAGGTGCGCAGAGTGAAGATGGCATTTGCTGGATCCTCAATCATGATATAGGCAACTTAGAAAGAAGAACATAGTGACCGAAGATGAGGTGGAGGTGGTGGTCGGCGCGATGGAGCACAGGGCGTTGAGAAAGACTGTCAGGCGTATGGGGAGAGCAAGTTAGTTCCACTAGGTCATGTGATGAGACGCGTCAAATGAAATGTCACGTGACCCTACTATGTATGCGGTGTGTGGGTCTGAGCGAGACTTTGGTTAATGCCAAATGACAGTAAAACGCAACTCGCCTTCGCGACGAAACTCATTTGCTGTCGCGAACAAGAGCCAGGCTCACCCTGGCCGCAAGCGTCGGGCTCATTCCATTGCTCCTGGCGACCGCCTCAGCCCAGCAGCCAAGGCTCGTCGCTCCCTGGTGTGTTCATTTCGTTGTGCTCTTGCTACGGTCTAACTTGTCCTAGGCTCCCCGAAAGAGCATCCTTAAGGCGGCGATCAATGCTCCTGATGACGGTGACGATGTAACCCAGTCCATGGACATGACTCGCGACTACCGCGAAGATAATCCCACTCGCAAATCCTTGGGCAGGCGCGTCAGCTTTGCCAATCATGCTCACGTACGCCTCTTCGAAGTACCGGACCACAACACAAACAGTACGGCGTCCCCCCAGTCATCCCCTGCTGCCGAGCTGGAGTCTGACACTCCCCGGGCCACAAACGACGAGAATGCATATCCAGGCGCACAGAGGCAGCGCCGTAGTTCTGCTCGCCACTCAATGGCCTTCAGCGAGGGGGCCGGGGAAGAGTCGATGGACATGGATTCCGATAACACAGCATTTTCCCCGTCTGCATTCTTTGGAGCCGGAGCCGAGGGTTCCATGGATGGCGAGTTCAATGACGTTGATGGTCCGTCTGACGCAGATGATATGGACGTGACGGAAGTTGTCTCTCGAAATTTTGTCAGGAAACGGTCACTATCTCTTGGAGTTCCTCGGCAACCACTTGCGAATCTTTCGATACCCCGGGCGTCTCCGCCCGTTCAGAATGACCAGGGGGATGTGTCCAACGAGACATCCTACATCGAAGAGGAATCTACGCGGTCACAATCCTTCACCTCAGAAGGTGATGCGTCTCAACCAATGGAATTCACGATTCCTCTCATTCGTCCACCCGAGCCACCGAGTGAAGCATGGTTGGCTCTTCGCTCTGTTACGCATTCGGGAAATACACCGTATATCCCGTCGTCGGACGACGACGGAGGGGATGACGACGACGTACAAGAAATGGAGCTTACTGATGCAGTCTCAAGGCTGCAAGCTGCTCGAGCTTCCCTTGCCCTTGATGAGGTTGACGGCGAAAAGAGGGGAGAGGATAGCTTCACCAGCACCGAAGATAGCTTCGTGGACGACGAAGGCGCCGGTAATGGTGAAGATATAAACCAGACTGTTAATGTCACCCAACTCATGAAGCGTGTCAGTCTTGGACCAAGTGCAGATTCTACCGTCACCTCGGTTTTCAGCAGCCAAGAGCAGTCGAGAGAGGAAGCAATTAATCAACCAGTATCTAAAATGCCTCCCTCCATTCCTCCCGCTGATCCGCAAGAAATTTACCCAGTAGTCCCCGAATCACTTGCATCCGCTGCTACTCCCGACTCTCAAGCCTTGTACCCGGAAATACCTAGTAATGACGATTCCATCACTTCTACTGCAGCTGCGGTGAAGGAACCAACATCATCGTCCGACAGACACCCAGTTTTCGGCGCTCCTCAATCTACCGTACCGGAGGCGCAATCTGTGCCGTCTGAAAATCCTCTACAGCCCACAACCAATTTGGAGCCGTTGAACTTTACATTCACCCCGAAACCACGCACATCTGCACCTCCTGTCCGATCTCGTTCGTCTTCCCCTGCTAAAGCACCTCTGTCCCCGAGAAAGTTCACTGCGGCGTTTGCTCCTTCTGTTGCTCGCCCTTCTCGAAAGCGACCAAGTGATACCACGGACATTGATCATGGTTCGCTATCGAGCCCAGTGAAACGGCCCGCCGGCACCGAGAGACTATCAATTACTCCGGGGCGTGGTACCGGTGCTGTTCGAGTTCTGTTGTCTCCATCCAGTATTTCACCACTCAGGATGGCAACAGATGCAGGACCAAGCAATCGCGC
>JBBPKJ010000723.1:0-17832 GCA_038089195.1 Brasilioporus rufonigricans | reverse complement strand
ATTCGACACAGAGCACCTCAGTCCGTTCTACCGCACGCGACTGAGGTGAGCCTTTCATATCGTACTCACCACCTACTCGAGCTGACCGTACATAGTATCGTTGTCCCTCGATAGGTGAATATTACTACAGTCCGTTGTACCGCACGCGACTGAGTTAGCTGTCTCTCGATAGCCGCGTGCCATCTCTAGTGCATATTTCTACAGGCTCCGAAGGGAAAAGTAAATCGGACACCCTAAACCTCGACTTCCTCCCTGATCCCCGAGTTTTTCACGTGCTTCTCATCTAGTCATGGGGTAGGCGTTTAGTTGGGTGCTCCTCCCATTTCTTCGTCGGAACCAGGAATGTCGTTAGACAGCTTTTTCTGGGCATTGGAACTGATGGTCTGGTGACGGGTCCCATCCTGGCAAGCAACGCGATGTCACGGGCAACCAATTCGACATCCGTAGGGATTGTGCTAACGATGAGTCGGCATTTCCCGATTTGTCAAAATTGGTACACTCTTGCCCTTTACTACAAACCATTCAACGGCTGGTTGGGGTGTGCCAATCAACGCTCAAACGTTCAAACGAGTCCCGTGCTCAGCTACTCGGTGGACACTTCTTGTTACGTTTTCTATGTGTTTCTGAACATTCTATACCGAGTACTAGTCACTGATGCATTACTGTTGCTACACAGTGGGAGCGCTTGACGATCACCAACGTGGTTCGGCGCAGCTTGCATATACATGCCGTCGCGTTCGAAACCCGCTATTTGAGAATGTTGTACCTCTCTTAGACGGTGGCACATAGGAACATCGATGATCACTTGTTCGGAGCTTTCTCTACCCGGTGCATGTACAGCACGTTCGGACGCGAACAACAACTCAGATGCCCGAAAGTGCTTGCAAGCGTGATTGCACCTGATCACGTCAACACTTTCCGTCGGGTCTCGTCGAATCAGAAAAATAGCGTCGCTCCTGACGTTGATCCACTCTTTCGTTCGCGCATTTCGCGATTGGCCGCTCCAACGCGGGACTACTTAACCGGTACTAACGGGATTTGGGACAGCGCCAGCGCCATATTCAGGATGCCTAGGCAAAGGTATAAAAGCTTCACGTTTACCAGCTGCCTCTCCATCCCATTCCGATTCAACTCCTGGACTTGGTAGATGTCTTCAATACCCTCGTACACGTTGAGTGGTGAACACGACCCTCATCAATGGAGCAAATGGCGGCGATGGATGATTGCCTTCGTCGTCTGGAATACCATTGCACCTGTGTAAGTGCTTCAGTCGGTACCAGATGATACTGAGTTTTCATTCCTGTCCTTTCGCCACAGTGATCTTGCCCTGACATTTTATGTGAGGTGACTTACCGCGTCTGCAAGTGGACGGGTGCTAAATATATTCTAGTCTGGGATTCAGAAGCAGATCCAAGATGATTTCCACACGACAGAATCGATTGCCACTCTTGGTGTCGGCCTCTACAATTTTGCAAGTTGATGCACGTAGTATATGCCAGCTCATCTTACGTATACATCAGGGAGCCATCTTTGGACCGCTCATTTCTGGTCCATTGAGCGAGCTATGCGGTCGCCGACCGGTTTACGTGGCATCGATGGCAGGGTTCACGAGTCAGTGACTTGTACGTTGTAATCCTGAACCCGACTGACGCATCATAGTACTATCGCTGTGCACAGCGCTGTCTCCGTCAATGTCCATCCTTCTCGGGTGCCGCGCACTGGCGGGTTTTGTTGGTTCAGGCGTTTTCTCCCTCTATGGTGGTTCACTCTCAGACATGTTCAATCCTCTTGAGCGCGCTCCGCTCGTGGCCCTGTTTACTATTATGCTCCAGGGTGCACCTACGTTTGGTCCTGTGCCAGCATCGCTCTTTGGCGCGTTCGTGCCTTGGCGTTGGTTGATGGGGTTCATCACCTTCTGGTCTGCATTCATCGCAGTTCTTGTCGGGTTTCTCCCAGAGACAGAGCCCACTGCAATCCAGAAAAGGTTCGCAAAGCAAAAAGGCATCCCTGTAGCTCCTACTCGGGATGTGTCGAGTCTATGGAGGGAAGCGCTTTTGACCCCTATCAGTGGGTATTATGAAGGAGTATGTAGATGATGACACTGACGTGAACGTTTCTAGCCATGCTTCGACACGAGCCGATTGTCATGTGGACCACGCTTTACCATGCATTCGTGTACGGACTATTGTTTCTCCTTCTCGAGGTGCCTTTGTACTGTCATTTTTTCTCGCGTGTAATGCTGAAAATTTACGATAGGCGTACCCGTACGTCTATGCGTCTCTCTACGACATGTCCCGCCAAGAGACCGGCCTCGTCTTCCTCGCACCCTGGATTGGCAACCTTCTTGGCGTATTCGTCTATTTCATCTTCCTAAAACCCCGTCTCCGAGCGCGTCGGCATCAAGTGTTCTTTGAATCCTCTGGGAAACGCGAGATGTCTCCTGAAGAACGTCTTCCAGGCGTTCTCATCGCATCCTTCTTCACCCCAATCGGCATGTTTTGGTTTGCTTTGACCGCGCGGCCCGACGTTCCCCGTTTCTTGCCGATCCTGTCGGGCATCCCCGTGGGGATGGGCATGACGTTGATGCAGCTCTCGTTGCTCAACTACTACATCGATCTATACCCTACCCGCTCGGCCTCGGTCGTCGCTGCCAATTGTGCCGTGAGGAACATCACGGCGACGGTGTTCCCAAGCGTGGCGGTACCATTGTACCGTGCCCTCGGCATTTGGGGTGCAAGCATGGCGTTAGCATGCGTGAGCTGTGTTGGGTTCCCGACGGGCGTGATTTTATTGACGTATGGGAAACGCCTGAGGGCGCGGAGTCGGTGGGCGGTGCAGGATGCCGTCGGCATCTCTGGCCCGAGTGAGGGTGGGGCTGCTGGTGCCGGGTATTTCAGTGCACCCATCGCCCCGTTGTTGGGACGGTATGTCGTGCAGGGGTATGGCGGTACGGCCACTTCAAATTGCGTGTCTTGACGGACGCGAATCCCTGTCGATTTTCCAGCTTCCGGTCCTGTCCTTGAAAACAGTCTGGAGTATTTGACGAGGTATCACGAATTGCCACGATACGATTGATGATTTTATACTCTGGTCCTTGTTTTCTTGGACGATGAATGACGACATGAAAAAGGAAATACAGTCGATGGAGTGTAGTTCAAAATTTCATGGAATTCTTATGTAAAGACATTGTGGTGTATGTACGTACTCCTCGGGCCTAACGCGCGACAGTTTGTACAACTCGGTTTTGTCTGCTGTTTACTTCTTGTATTCTTCTTTCGTTTCGAGGTTGGAAAGGGCGTTGCCGGAATAGAGCCTCAGCCTCTGTTGGTTGCCTTTCGACGCGCAATGTGCGCCAGCATCTCCACAAACACCAAGTTGGCGTTGTTAGACCCGCGTCTAGAACGGCAGTGTTCGAGCTGGCTCTGGAGGCCGGTCTCACCCTGGCCCAGCGCTCACCATGACAATACTCCGAGTCACTCGTCGTCCGGCGGGTCGACACGATCCACACCCGCACTCGCCACGCTGGTGCGCCGAACCACATAGTATGTAGTAGACACCAGGCAAGGTGGCGGGTGGTCCAGCTTGCTCTGATTCACCGATGATGCTGTCTCGCGTCCGAGTCCCCAAGTCCAAGTCTGCACTGATTCCGTTCGAGTAACGGTTGGCAATCGGCACAGCATGGTCAGGCGCTGGCACATTCAAATGCCAGCGACGCTCTTACGAGTTATCACATTGTCGCAGGCAGCAGGGCATTCATCCCACTCGTTAAAAACGCTCCCTATCCACCACCATCATGAATGCCTTTCAACTTTCAACTCGGTTTATATCCAAGCATTTTTGTCCCAACCCGCGATGTCTATCAGCTACAAGGATCACCTTTGCGATCCGGGAATAGGGCATCATCTGAAGTAGATCCCAACCGCGACGTGAGCAGCCATCCAACTACGCAAAATTCCACTCGGGAGAGATCTCGTGCGTTGGGTGTGGACAGGGCATCAGCATGGTCGATGGAAGAAAGCAGTTGGTCAGGATACTTGGAAAAGGGACTGTACAGAGGACGAGTGACCTTACAGTCCGAATTGGTGCTTTCACCAAGCCAGGCCGTTAACACCTGACAGACGAGACTTTACATAAGGTACGCTACTCCATCCATGTCTCCTCACCTATAGACATCCCCTATCACAGCGACCCAGACTATGGTACCGATGATACCTGTAAACGACAGCGAACTCGTTTATGTGTGGAACCAATACTCATTCCATTCCGTTTTCGGAGGTGAGTTTATCTCCCTCGTATGACAGAAGATGCAGCATCGTGGATGAATATGATTGTCTATCGGGGAGTACAGTAAAACCCGTCGGTTTGTCAAGTGAGATCTGTCAGGTCTCTTGTATCCGACCCCTTCCCTTCCCCATGCCAAAGCGAAATATGCCATTCGCATGCATGTCACACCCTCGCACAGTTCACCGAAAATTCTTTCGTCTTCCCCGGCTTTGCAGAGCACCACCCTGGTATATGGCCTCCAAGGCTTTTTCTCACCCATGACCGTGGGCCTCATGCACACTTGCAATACCGCCCTGCTTGTCGACCAACGCACCCGTGACCATGTCAGAGATGTGATGGTCAGACACGCACGTCGAACCGATTTTCAGCCGAGACGAACGCGTCGGGCGCCTCGTCGTCAAGACCGACGTCGTGGTCCAGCGAGGGACCACATCCTGACGTGGCAGCGGACATGATGACGGTAGTAGGCGCAGTCTTGTACCTGTGTCTCTTCGTGGCGTAGCTACGCCCCCATGACAACGACGTACGATCGAGTACAGTGTGTAACGCCAACATCGTTCAATCACCGCGCAATATTTTGTGACTGCACGTCAAGTGATCATCGGGGGATAACGTTGCAATATATGAGACAGGAAGGCCGTGATCCTATCATGAGACGTAGACGGGACCCAGACCGCAGGAAATCTCATAAACGGCATCAGTGTTCGACTTGCAATGGATGGTTGTGGATGACCCCAGTGGATGGCAGAAGAAAGATAGTTGCCATGGGCGCGATCACCTTTTACTATGCAAGTCGCGGAGGGATCAGCCAAGCGTGTGGTAGAAGTTCCAAGCCAATCAATGGCCACTGTCAAGTAAAAAGGGTGTACACATTCAGGAACCTGGCAGTATGCCCATCTCCAACTAATGTGCAGACAAATCGATGCCCTGTGCCCGAATGTTTGCCAGATATATCCGCTCCTCGTTGAATATGAGCAGACCAGACTTGGTGAATATCATCTCGGGGATTGTGCTGTTGAAAAAGAATTTCCCGATCAGGGCACCCTCGGAGTTCCACACGTGTACTCCGTCGCCACATCCTGAAAATACGTTGCCCTTCGTGTCCAGTTGTATGCCATCCGGAATACCAGAGTCGGCATAAGCAAAGACGCGACGGTTTGCGAACGACTGGGTCACTGCATCGACGTCATACTGATAACTGTTGCAGCACAACGTAAGTGAAGGAATTCAAGACTCCGCGGGAACTCACATTGTAGCGGGGAACGTCTGGTTTGTCCCCAGAAAAGCACCGACGGAACCCGTGTCGGTCCTGACAATGTATTTGTAAGCTCTCGCTGCAGATGGGATCGAGATACCAACATGCGACTTACACGAAAGCAGTTTTGCCATCTGGGGTAAAGGCGATCCCGTTCGGGTTTACGAATTGGTCCGCGACAACTTGCACCTGGCCAGTCGATGGGTCGAAGCGATAGACCTGCGAGGGTAGCATCGGCTGGGGGCGGAACCTAAGCAAGTACCCATACCTAATAGAACTTGTCAGCCTTGCCTTTCTCCTGGGTCGATAGATAACGTACGAGGGGTCTGTGAAATACATGACATCGGTGCCAGGGAGTATCTTAATATCGTTCAACGAGTTGAATTGTCTGCCATAGAAGTTGTCTAGCAGGACGGTTGTGTTATAAGGCGAATTGGGGTTCACAAGCACAACGGAAGGAGGCAGAAGCGCACGTCCCTCCGTGACAAAGAGCAGGTTTCCCTTGTATGGACCCGTGCCTCCATTGGTCATCTGTACCGTGTCAGGAAGGTTCAACTAAACCAACTGTCAGCCACTCTCTCCTGATCTTCACTGTAGATCCCGCTCACCGTTTGGATGGGTACGTTGACTGAACCGGTAGTACCAGCAAGGGCATTGTCGACTTGTGTCATATTGATCATCGACACAACACTATTGTTGTACCAGCCACTGTATCCAAGAGCACTGCCAGCGAAGCTAGCGAAGAAAACGACGTTGAGGTCAGGCACGTAGATGGGCGCTTCATGAGCAACGGCAAAGCCTGGGTGTGACGCGACAAGCCGAATGGTCGCATTGAGTCCTGTTATTCCGAGGAAGGAGGGATCGAAGACTTGAATAAACGGTGGGGTGGTGTTTGTGGGGTCAAAGCCGACGAAAGAGTCGTTCGTACGCCATTGCGTGTAGTTTGCACCAACCACGTTGTATGTGAGGGGGTTGATGTACTGATGTCGTTAATAATTCTCTCTTGTCTCGTGGGCATTGGTAGAGAACATACCACGGCACCAGGAGGCAGGGTGAGATCCAAGAGGTCAGCTGCCTTCGTCGTCGACGCTAACGCCATTAGAGCAAATATAAAGAGGGCCATGTTAGGGCGAAAGGCTGAGGAAGGAACGCGGTTATGTGCTGAACACCGTCTCCCCGGTCAAACGATGAATTGGCGCAAAGTAGTGGAACGAATCAGACCCACCCTTGCGAAGACATCCCACTTTTATAACTTGAACCAACCCCAGGTCGCATTGGTCTGTCGGCCGCTCAAAACCCTTCAGCCCCCCAGGCAGAGTGGGGTAAACAGTTCAAATTGAGAACGACTCATGACACCAGGGACTTCTTCGAAGCAATTACTTAATAGGGGCGTTCACGTGTCATCAGAGATTCGTTTGGCACTCACCTCCCAGGTTGGACATTTCTGAACCGATGAATCTGTACTGGAAGAACTGGTGAACATCTAACTAAGCACCAATGTGTATATAAAGAACTCATTGATCGAGGGGTATGTTGACTGACCTCATAGTTTTGTTCAACGCGAACGCAGCACGAGTATAGTCTAGACGACCAGACTCGTCCACCACATGCTTATAAAACGTTGACGTGATCTTGTTCGTCTCGCCATCGTCCACCGCCCACATCATCCCAATCACCGAACGGAAACCGACACACTGCATCGCCGACGCGAGATGGATCATCTCGTCTGGACTCTCCTCGTCACCGACAGTCGTATGACATGCAGAAAGAGACGCGAATGCAGGATCCTCCAAGTCGCAGCCAATGATGCGTTCGATCGTCGAGTGTCATCCTGGAGAGCAAATGCAGACTTATGGTTCTTTGCGGTTCGGAAGACCACGACATGCAAGGTGTACCCATTGGTTCTTGCCGAGCGCTTCGGCAACCCGCGAACCGCAGGATTCGTGACCCTCGATCTTCGTGAATGCGTCGAGATCAATGATGCATCGACCCATATTAACCAGCTCTGAGCTGACAGAGCGTAGTTTACGCTGCCCAGTGGCATTCGCTTGACCGATGCCGATGAAGCGCTTCACACTCGCAGATGTCGATGAGCAGGGTCGTCTAGCGTTGATGAGAGCACTCGATATGGGGGTGTAGGAAGAGATGTGGAGAGCTGCGAGATTCTGTTGACCCTTCCTGTACAGGCCAGCAGCGTGCAAGGGCAGGTCGCAGAATTCGGCGGTAGGACACCACCAGATGGGAGAGTATAATGGATATGTCGTCTGAAGGAATGGACGATGGAGGAGACAACATCGTTCCAGAGTTCCAGTAAGATTCGACCAAGACCATTTGTTACGCTTGTTGACGTTGCGTTCTTAGTCAGAACACGGACCTTCGAAGATAGGAGTTGGACATATCCTTTGGTAATCGACAATGGAATGCGAACATGATCCTGATCTTCAGGAACAATGAGTGCATCCAGCCATATTGGCTTGCATTCAAAATAATGACGGATCCCCTACTGGCCGTACGTTGAAGGTCCGGGAAGAGCAAGGGCAGGAGGAAGCGAGAGAGGCCAGGCAACCCGCGGATAGCAATGACAACTCTCTGCATTTCGAGGTTCAGCCGGCACACTTGTTTATGCTGATCTACTCCGGGAGAGTCGAGGGCCTTATGGATCAGCGAGGTCAAATAGGTGAACTCGCTTGCCGATTTCTCTCCAGCTGGGTGGGATGCAATGATATCATCAAGCGGGAAACGGAGATGAACGAGCTAGTTCCAGAATACACCCCGGCCTTGCTCTAGCAATTCCACTGCACGCTCCGGCACACCATTACGAAGACAGGCCGAAAATGCATCCACAGCAAGTGTCAGTGTTCGCTTCTTGAGGATGTCAAGACGTTGTAGTAAGGAGGGAAGAAGGGAAATATGGTGAAGGAGCAGTCGAAGGGATGTTTCA
The DNA here is from genome assembly GCA_038089195.1 of Brasilioporus rufonigricans. NCBI lineage: Eukaryota > Fungi > Basidiomycota > Agaricomycetes > Boletales > Boletaceae > Brasilioporus > Brasilioporus rufonigricans. The sequence goes on along the minus strand of JBBPKJ010000723.1, from coordinate 9,352 downwards.
TATGCTAGAAGGGCTGCTAGGTTGTGCAGAGATACCGTATGGGATACATCCACCAGCTGGGTATGGAGTGAGAATAGATCCTCCTGATCACTTGACTATAAAAATCATAAGAAAAGAATACAGAGGGAACATAGAAAGTAGCTCACTGGAACTAATGGGCCAGGAAGGGACGAGTAGAGAGGTAAATTGCAAGGTTGTTCAAAGGACTCGAATGATGGGGGTGTCCTTGCGGGCAAAGCGAGAGTGCTTCGCGCTCGAGGACGATGGCTTCCTCGAGATCCTCCATCACCCCAAGTTGCTTGTAGCGAATGAAGAGATTCATTGCAAGATTGTTCAAGGAACTAGAGCAATAAGGGTGTCCTTCCGGGCGAAGCGAGAGTGATTCTCGAGCGAGGGCAATAGCCTCGTCGATATCTTGCATTGCCCCAAGCCGCTTGTAGCGAGCGGAGAGGTTGGTGGCAAGGTTGTTCAAGGAACGCAGACGATCAGGATGTCCTTGCAGGCGAAGCAAGCGTGCTTCTCGGTCGAGGACAATAGCCTCGTTGAGATCCTGCATTGCCCCAAGCTGGTTGTAGTGCGTGAAGAGGTGAACTGCAAGGTTGTTCAAAGACATTGAGCGATCAGGGTGTCCTTGTGGGCAAACGAGGCGTGCTTCTCGGGCAGGACAATAGCCTCCTCGAGAGTCTGCATTATCCCGCGTTTCTTGTAGCGAGCGACGAGGTAAGCCGCGAGGTTGTTCAAATAGCTCGGGTGGTCAGGGTACCCTCGTGGGCAATGCTGGCGTGCTTCTCGTACAAAGACAACGACCTCGTCGAGATCCCGCATTGTCAGAAGCCGCTTGTAGCGAGCAAAGAGATCAAGCGCAAGGGAGTGAAAAGACATCGAATAACCAGGGTGACCATGTAGGCGAAGGGAAAGTACCTCTCGGTCAAGGACAATAGCCTCATGAAGCCTAAGCTGCACGTAGCGAGTGTAGAGACGTGCGGGGTTGGACAAAGAACTCGGGCGGTTGTGGAAAGCAAGTGTGCCTCTCGGATGAGGACGATGGCCTCGTCGAGATCCCCCGTCTCCCCGAGTTGGTTGTATCGAGTGGAGAGAGACATCGCGAGGTGAATCAAACAAGTCGAGCGATCCGGGTGACCTTGCGGGCGAAGCAAGCGCGCTTCTCGGGCAAGGAAGATCACCTTATCGAGATCTTGCATCGCTCCAAGCTGGCCGCAGCGAATGACGATATCAGCCCCAAGCGTATCCAAATACATCCAGGGTGTGGGCAAAGCCGGAATGCTTCTCGGCGGAGGACAATGGCCTCGTCGAGATCCTCCGTCGCCCTCAGCTGTTAGTAACGCGTGGAGAGATGAACGTCAAGCAACGTCAGAGAGGAAATTCGCATGTGGTGGCCGGATGGGCAAAGTGCCAGTGCTTCACGATCAAGTGTAATCGCCTCGTTGATGGATCTGGCCATGGTCCCGCCTTCTTCCTGAAACTTGGTGACGAGAAATTCTGCCCGTGAATACAACTGTTTAAGTGGTAGGCGTATTATTTCACTCGTCTCATGCCAACAGAACGAGATGCGTACCTTGTGAATCCATGCTAGCTAGCTAAACTCGGTCGGACTTGGGGGAAATAACTTATCCAACTTTCAGGCATGATCACTTCTCTACTCTGCTTACCAACAGAACAATGCAACTGACCTTTCAATAGTTAATTCGGCGTTCATAAAAACGTTGGAGTGGCATACTACGCGCAGGCCAGGATAGACAACGCATCCCTGTCACTGGTAGCTCCAAGTCGTTATATACATTCTACAAGTAGTATATATAAGACGAGATGTATAAGGACCGTGTCATGTGCATGTCTAGGAGTCTATGAGTCTATGTCTATGTCTCCAAGTCTGTCCATGGATAAATATCTATTAAATGGCGACGGCTGTCGACAAGCCGATACAGTAGTCTACTGGATAAAACGGTATCCATAGAAGGAGAATACGTCGCATGGTGAATGGTGATACCAAGCCAGTGCAATACCCTCATTCGCGGCTCACGTCCCTACAATGTGTGGCGTCAGCACATCATCAATCAAGAATGAAACAAGCATGGCCAAACGTCGGCGATGACCAGCTTCCGTGATACGCTCAAACACCGACGGCGATAATGCTCGCAGTCGTGTAGAAGCGCACGGCACCAAGCCACTTGCATACCGCCGAGGCTTGCCTACTTTGCAGCGTCACCGACGAGGCGGACACCGAGATTACTCACCGGCCAAAGAACTTGACTCGCATCCAGTCACCGGCGACCAATGCCCTGTTGCGGAGCGAGAACAGCGTGCTGAGATAGGCACTTCGCCAGAATAAGAATGTGGCCATGCCCCCACTGGCCCACTGAAACGCCGTTGATAAGCATTGGATGAACAGCAGGAGACAACGAACCTCTCGGCCGAATATAGGCAAATCCGCGATGGCCTTTTCAGAACCAATGTAGCTGAATAGCGCTATCAGTAGATGTGAGATCAAGGACGATCGAAACTCACGCCAAAGACCCCTGATGACTGTACTCGAAGGGGTTCAAGCGTATCTTGCCAATCTTTTTCTTGAGTTTTTCGACACGTTTCATTGTCTCGTCTTCGAGTTGCTCTCCATCCTTGGGAGACGAGAGGGCCTTGATGTGATCTTCCAGCATATCGCGTTGCGCAACCAGCTTGAGGATGCGCGCGAGATAAGCACCTTGTTGAGAAGCTACTTGGGCGGTGGGGGCATACGAGGTGGAGGTACAGTCGCCGAGGGCAAAGATGGAAGGCGCCCCGAGCATTCGGAGGTTGTCTGGAGTGGATGAGCATCGCGATGTGGTGGGAAGGAGTAACGTACTGTCGACGGCGATGCCTCTCTTATTGGTTTGTTCATTTGGCAACTTGGCCATGAGATTCTTTGTAACGGCTCGGCTGGTATTTCCAGCGGCCCATACGACGAGGCCACAGTCAACTTGTTGTTGGGGAGCGTCTTTCGGCTTGAGCGTGACGGAGGTAGGGGTGACGCCTTTAACCTAGCGGGTGTCAAGTATGCAGGTATGAGAGTGGAGAGGGATGTACCATTGTCCCTGTCATGATGTCGATCTTGCTCTCCTTGAACGTCTTTTCGGTGTATGTGATAAGCTCTTTGCTGAACATGGGAAGGACGCTGGGGAGTGCTTCGACGAGGGTGAGACGCATATAGGGGTGAAGTTCGGGGTACCAGGACTTGAGGTCTTCCTGTGGTGGGTGAGCAAGGACGAACGGATGGCAAGGGACACTCCGCACCTCGAGGAAGTCGTGTAGTTCACCTGCGACTTCGATGCCTGTGGGGCCACCACCTACGACGACCTGTGGACGAGATTGGGGAGGGACAAGGACAAGGGGAAAGAAGATACCATGTGCAGCAAGCGACGCTTTTCTTCCTCGCTGGTGCCAGGAAACGCGGCCGTTTCGACGCACTCCAAGAAGCGTCTTTGCATCTGCAGAGGTGTGAGAGGGATAGGTATATGCATGTGATGGATGGACCTGTTCTGCATCTGCAATCTCCTTCATGAAGCAGGCGTTTTCCTTTACACCGGGGATGCCGAATGTCTGCGTTTCGGCACCGACGGCGTATACGAGATAGTCATAGTGTATGGTGCTGGTAGGCTCGAGGGGACGGAGAGGCGACGAATCTAGAAAAGGTGAAAGTGGATCGAACAAGGGGTGAAGGGGAATACCTGTAAAGGTGACTGTTTTGTTGATCGGCTGAGGGAAATGAGCATCGAGGAACGGGAGCGAAGAAGGACATACGTCAACGTCGGTTGCTTCTGCCTCGATGACGTGAACTTCCCTGGCCTTGTGGCGAGTAATGAAGCGAGTGGCTGGGGATAGCGTGAGCGAGACCAAGCATGAGGGAGGAGACATACGCTGGAGAATGGATCGCGGGGCGAGGGTGCCGACTGCAACGGAGGGGAGGAGGGGGGTGAAGAGGAAAAAGTTCTTTGGACTGATGACGATCTAGGCGCTGGGGTGAGAAGGTGGGTGGAGCCGAGCACAGAGACATACGGTGTTGTAATGTTCGGTGTCGAGGTGCTTGAGGAGGCTGGTCGCGCCCCAGCCGCTGCCGAGGACGACGAGGGTCTTTTTGGTGGGGTCAAAAGGAAGCTGTGGGCCGGGATGGCGTTCCTTGTTGGAGACATAGTACAATGTGCCTGTCGCTGTGGACGGATGAGGAGGGGCGGGACGAGCGGGGAGGACTGACCTGCGATGAGGGAGACAAGAGAGACCCTGCCGACGATCTGGAGGAACCCGCGCCAGCGATGGCCGGTGGGCGTCGTCGAGAGGGGGCGAACGGCGCGGGCACGCGAAACGAGACGTCGAGCGAGCATTGAGCAGAGAATATAAATATTTATTTTCCACGAGGAACCGAATATTTAATTTTCAGGGGTTACAAATAGCCGCGATTCGCGTCAATGTCCGGCAAAGATGCACCACCAGATCCCCATCCTCGGCAAGCACACCATCCACTGCGGGTTTCGTCTCCACGACCACATCGCACAGACCACCCTCTCTGCGCTCCCTGCTGCCGCGTATGTCCTCGTGACCGACACAAACATCGCCCCCCTCTATCTCCATCTCTTCGCCGACGCCTTTGACACGCACATCCGCGCCGCATTCCCTGACCCTTCGACCGCACCCCGCTTCATCCCCCATGTCATCCCCCCCGGCGAGACCTCCAAGTCGCGCCAGGGCAAGGCCGCCATCGAAGACTTTCTCCTCGCCCAAAAGTGCACCCGCAGCACCGTCCTCCTCGCGCTCGGCGGAGGCGTCATCGGCGATCTCGTCGGCTACGTCGCCGCCACCTTGTGTGTACCCATCTCTCCCCCTCTCCAAATCTGACCCTCTCCAGCATGCGCGGCGTGCGCGTCGTACAGATCCCCACCTCCCTCCTTGCCATGGTCGACTCGGCGATCGGCGGAAAGACCGCCATCGACACCCCCCTCGGAAAGAACCTCATCGGCGCTTTTTGGCAGCCAGAGTACATCTTCATAGACGTCGCCTTCCTCGCCTCTCTCCCAAAACGCGAGCTTGCAAACGGTCTCGCCGAAGTCATCAAGGTCCGTATCTCCCCCCCAATCGCCGCTCCCCCCTAATCGCCCACAGACCGCCGCCATCTGGGACGAAGACGCGTTTGCCCTTTTGGAGGAGTCCTCCGGGACCCTCCTCGACTCCCTCAACGACATCCACGCCCAATCCCTCGACGATCTCGCGTCACACCCCCTCCTCACCCTTATCGTCTCGTCCGTCAACACAAAGGCCACCATCGTCTCCTACGATCCAAAGGAAGCAAATCTCCGCAACCTCGTCAACTTTGGCCACACCATCGGCCATGCCATCGAGGCCTTCCTCACCCCCTACCTCCTCCATGGCGAGTGCATCGCCATAGGCATGGTCCTCGAGGCCGAGATCGCCAGGGCGAGGGGAAAGGAAACCGGCCTCGGTCAGGTCGGCGTAGGAAGAATCCGCCGTTGCATCGAGTCATATGGCCTCCCAACCTCGTTCACACATCCCCTCGTCCTCCGCGCCCAAGCCCAAGCACGCGCTGCATCGGCACCCCCACTCACCATCGATGGCCTTCTCGATCGTATGGCCATCGACAAAAAGAATACCACTTCCAAACTCAAGAAGATCGTCCTCTTGTCTCGCATTGGAAAAACGCACGAACTTAGAGCAACAGGTATACCCGACGACGAGATACGAAAAGTCCTCGCAGACGGCGTCACCGTCATTAGCGGCATCCCAGGCGCATACGTCAGACCATCCCTCCCAGACCGCTTTCTGGAGCTACCGGGTGCGGCAGATAAAGGTCCCTTGCCTCCCCAGCTTCGCCCTTCACCACCTGCCGTCACGCCTGCACCGACTGTCGAGGTCAGAGGAGGCATCCCACACGTCACCCTCAACACGCCAGGTTCCAAGTCCCTTTCCAATCGCGCCCTTGTTCTGGCAGCACTCTCAAATGGCACCATCAAGCTCAAGAATCTGCTCCATTCCGATGACACCCAGGTCATGATGGCGGCCTTGCAGGCGCTCAATGTTCGTTCTCAACTCTCCCGCGTTTTACGTGCTGACCCTACCACAGGCAGCCAAGTTCGAGTGGACCGATAATGGCGAAACGCTCATCGTCACCGGATCTGGTGGCAAGCTTTCGGTCCCTCCACCGGGCACAGAACTTTACCTCGGCAATGCCGGTACTGCCGCGCGCTTCCTGACTACCGTCTGCACTCTCGTCTCTCCTTCTGCCAACCCATCGCCATCGGACCGCACAGTCATCACGGGGAATGCACGCATGAAACAGCGTCCCATCGCGCCACTCGTCGAGGCCCTCACAAAGGCCACCGCAGACATCAGCTATCTTGGCACGTTCGGTTGTCTCCCCCTCTCGATCGCCCCTACCGGTCTTCCAGGTGGCACACTTTCCCTCGATGCCTCCATCTCCTCGCAATACGTCTCCTCTATCCTCCTCTGCGCACCCTATGCACAACAAGACACGACCCTCGTACTCACCGGAAAGGCGGTCATCTCCCAACTCTACATTGATATGACCATCGCCCTCATGCGCGACTTTGGCATCCACGTGACCCGCGAACGCGACCCCGAGACCGGCGCGCTGCTCAACGTGTACAAGATTCCCCGCGGGGTGTACACCATCCCCAAATCCGGCATTTTCACGATCGAGTCGGATGCGTCGAGTGCGACCTATCCACTTGCTGTTGCCGCCGTCACCGGCACGTCCTGCACGCTCGCCTCGATCGGGTCCTCGTCCCTCCAGGGCGACGCGCGCTTTGCCAAAGAGGTCCTCGAGCCGATGGGATGCACCGTCGTTCAGACCGCGACGGAGACGACCGTCACAGGTCCGCCCATCGGCACGCTCAAGGCTATGGGCGAGGTCGATATGGAGCCGATGACCGACGCGTTCCTGACGGCTGTCGTGGTCGGCGCTGTCGCGACGGACGGCGGACTGGGCGGCGAAGGTGGCGTAGGCAAGAACGTCTTGCGGATTCGCGGGATCGCGAACCAGCGTGTCAAAGAGTGCAACCGCATCAAAGCCATGAGGGACCAATTAGGTACGTTTACATGACCATGTATACCCAATCGCTGGCTAACGGCACACAGCCAAGTTTGGGGTCGAGACGGACGAGTTTGAAGACGGGATCATCATTTATGGGCGCCCGCTGGCCAGTCTCAAGCACGGCGCTTCTATCCACTGTTACGACGACCACCGTGTTGCCATGGCCTTTGCGGTGCTTTCTACTGTCGTCAATGGCACCATCATCGAGGAAAAACGGTGCGTCGAAAAGACGTGGCCGAATTGGTGGGATGACTTGGAGAACAAGGTATGGCGCACGCACGTTCTCATGCACATTCCCTCACACGCCATACAGATCGGCATACAAGTGCAAGGTGTCGACATACCCCAAGCGCTCCCGCAGCCTGCAGCGAATGCCACGTCCGACATACCCAAAGCGCTCACGCCATCGACGACACCTTCTGTCCTCCTTATCGGCATGCGCGGTTCTGGCAAGTCCCATATTGGCACGCTCGCCTCGCGCGCACTCTCGCTTCCCCTCCTCGATTTTGACGCGCATTTCGAGTCGTTGCATCCGCCCTCGGTGCGTGCCTATGTCGAGACGCACGGGTGGGCCGCCTTTCGCGCTGCCGAGTCCGAGCTCTTGCAGTCGTTCCTGTCCACACACACCAAAGGCTGGGTGATCAGTCTTGGAGGGGGCATCGTCGAGATACCCGCAGCACGGGAAGCCCTCGTCACGTTTTCGACCCAGCAAGGCGGCAAGATCGTTTGGATCCAGCGCGAGGTGTCCGTCATCGAGTCCTACCTCGATCAAGAAGGCAAGCGACCCCCGTACGGCGAGGAAATCCGGGACGTGTACGCGCGTCGCGAGCCGTGGTTCGCGCAGTGTGCCACGCATGAATTTGGCAACTATGCCACGCTGGAAAGTGGTCTAGATGGCGAGGTGGAAAGGTTCTTTGGCCACATTTCTGGGCTCAAGCCGAATCTTGCGCCAAACGTTATGCAGGGCGTGCGATCTTATTTCTTGTCCTTGACGTATCCGGACGTCGTACCCGCATTGGCGAACATGCCAGAGCTGAGTACGGGTGTGGATGCACTCGAGTTGCGCGTCGATCTCCTTCGTGAACCAGGCTCTACGAATTACATTCCTTCGCATGCGTACGTCTCGCACCAAGTGTCTGCGCTGCGACGCACCACGTCACTTCCGATCGTGTTCACTGTCCGTACGGCCGCACAAGGCGGTGCTTTCCCCAACGATGCGAAAAAGGAAGCCACAGACCTCCTCAAACTCGCATTGCGCCTCGGATGCGAATATGTCGATGTCGAGACGACGCTCCCACCTCGTTTTATTCAGGACATCGTGCGCACGAAGGGCGCTTCTCACATTATCGCCTCATTCCACGACCCAACTGGCGCGATCCCATGGGATGCACCGACCATGTCGGCGACGTACGGCGTCGCAGCGCAATACGGCGACATCGTCAAGCTTATTTCCAAGGCGACGTCGATTGCGAGCAACTTTGCCCTGCAGACCTTTGTTGCCGCGCACCCCGCCAAGCCCCTCATCGCGATCAACATGGGCGAACAGGGCCAGCTCTCGCGCGTGCTCAACGGGTGCTTCACACCCGTGACACACCCCCTGCTCCCGAGCCGGGCTGCACCAGGCCAGCTTGCGTTCGCCGAGATCCAGCGGGCGCTGCACCTATGCGGGTTACTCCCCGCCCGGCAATTCTACATCTTTGGTACACCGATCGCACATTCGATGTCCCCGACGTTGCACAACACGGCGTTCGAGGCACTCGGTCTGCCGCATACGTACAGCCTGTTCGAGACGCCCGCGGTCAACTCGGACGTGAAACGGGTGATCCGCGAGGAGGGGTTCGGCGGGGCGAGCGTGACGATTCCGTTCAAGCTGGACGTGATGCCATTGTTGGACGGGTTGTCGGACGCGGCCAAGGCGATCGGAGCTGTGAATACGATCGTGCCGAGGGGGTCATCCCTTTATGGAGAGAACACGGATTATCTCGGGATCGTCGCGGCGGTGAGGGGACGTGCGTCGGGGGTGGGGTTGACCTTTGGCGCGGGCGCGGGCGCTGGGGAGGTGGAGGCGGCGCTGGTGATCGGCGCGGGTGGGACGGCACGTGCGGCCGTGTACGCGCTCAAGACGCTGGGCGTGCGCGAGGTCTACGTGTTCAACCGAACCAAAGCCAAGGCCGAGGCGCTCGCCACCGCGTTCTCTGATGCGCAGACGCGCGTGCAAGCGATCGAGGGGCCCGGCGC
>JBBPKJ010000722.1:0-17887 GCA_038089195.1 Brasilioporus rufonigricans | reverse complement strand
GGTCTTGCGTCGGCATCGATTCAGTTTGGTCTGATCTCCTAGGTTGTGCTAGATCTAGCCAGCCCTAGCAAGAGCTGTCAGATTGTGGCGGGGTTCGCTAGGTGTCACGAGAATTTGTCACTTTTTGTGATGAAATACTCATATCAATGCAATGAAAAATAAACTAGAGCGTGTATCTGAACAGAGGACTGTGGTCCCCCATGTCTCGAAATTCATCCTTGCTATCCCCTGTGATTCCACCTTCTCGACACTGCTCCTCTTTCTGTCTGTTGATTCTGTTGTAATTCCAGATTGCAAATATAGACATGAGGATACTGATCTTAACCAGTCAGCAGATAAACACCAGTAGGCACTAGATAGAGGCGCACGAGAAGATTAGACAACCTATGTTTGTCCCGTGACCAACGTGGAACCGTGGAGGATCAAAGTATATGAAAGATGCAGGGAATCTATTACCGTTCTATCAGGTCGTAAATTGGTGACGAATGGAAACGTGTAACTTACCCTGCCAGGTTTGCTAATCCGACGACCGTCGCGATAACGATTCCACGCTTCATATCACCTCCAGCGTTCGAGCCAACCCATGCAAGTTCAATAGCAATAGTTGGGAATACACCAGCCGCGGCGAGGATAGCGCCAGCATACGAAGCACCAGAACTTGTCCCGATGTATAGGATAATATAACCCACCATAGCAATAAGAGCTCCAGCGATCACGTACGGTCCACGGAGTTTGTGCTTGTCAGAATGGATCCCAACCAGAATGGTGCATACACAGCCTATAGCGAAAGGAGGAACGGAGAGTAACTGGGCATTAGCAGCAGAGAAACCGAGTTCATTAATGATTGTAGGCATGAAAAGAGCGATTGTGTACAGGGGGACAACCAAACTAATAGTCCGTGAAATGTTAGAATGGCCATCCTATGATAGCTCGGTTTACATACCCAATGAATATACTGGATTGAATGTACGTGTTATAGTCCTTCAGCGCCTGCAAAACAAATTGAATGTCGTAGTGCGTTGCAAGATCTTGCGAGTCATCCTTCAATAACGTAACGATTTTGCGTCTTTCATCCTCAGTCAAGAATGACGCTGTCTCTGGGAACTGAATGTGGGGCAGTAAGCATTCACATGGACCAGGTAGACATTAGCGCGTACGTCGTGCACGAAGTAGAACGCTCCCAGAGCGGTGATCATCGTAGCTGTAAGAACGTCAGTTCATTTTCAGCCATTCGCCCCTCGCAGTGAACCAGAAGCTCACCAAGCCCTTCCAGGCAGAACTGACCACCTTGGATGAGTACCTTGCGCCACATAAATTTTGAAGATCTCTTACAATCCATTGCCAACCATGAAGACCACCGATCCTGCTAGAAAAATAAGCCCCGCAGCAGAGATTTCTTTTGGAAGTGTGACGCACCCGTTCATTTTTTCGATGGCATAACTTTCAGCACATGAATGATAAATCACACAGATTCAAAAGTAAACTCACGCAAGAATACCACCAAACGCACCGGAGATTGTTGCGGCAGAGATGAATATCGCAATCCGCCTTGCCCTATCTCCACGTGGATACCATATTGTAAGGTAATAGTTCACTCCCGGGAATAATCCAGCCTCTGTGAGTCCGAGAAAAACTCGTGCGCTGCATAGAACCAAGACCAACTTCAGAGAGGTGAACCACGAAGCAAATCTTGAGCCCTTACACAAGAAGCCCTTTATAAGTGTTCACGAGGCACATGAGAGTCACGACCAGACCCCATGCAACCATGATCGTAGGTACTACATCGGTAAGTCTGGTCAGGGATAAACTTTACACGAGAAAGATGCAGACAATACACCATATGGACGGTCGAAATAACTTAAAAATGATGTTTCTGTCCGAGGGTTATTCCACAGAATTAGAATACACTACACCGACTTACGAAGGGACTTCGGCAATTATGTATAGGACCTTAGGGTGCGTTGATTAGGCCTCGAAAAAGCAAGGAGAGAATGTCGCACGTAGAAGACAGCAGCAGCAGTGTTATACCTGAGTCCAACGAGATGCAGATCAGTTGACATGCCCGCGATTTTAGCATTACCTGAGGGGTGGCATAAGATATGTGACCCCACGGAAAATGTTGGATAACACTTGCCGATATTTGAGCGGTCTCTGAAGTGCAAAGCGTGGTCACACCCCATGCAGCATAGACTTTCAACGTACTCACAAGAACATCAAAAGGTAAAGCAAAGACACTTGAGGCAGGAGATGCCAGTCTAGTTTGTGTAACAGTCTAGCGCGCTCTGTAGGATGGAGTTTCTCGCCGTCGCTGGCACCATCGACGAGAGTGACATTCTTCTCATTATTATCATCGTGGTCCATATCTACACCAAGCATGGTCAATACAGGCATGTCTACCCGCGACATTGAGAACCCGAAGGAGAGTGAGGGGAAGCAGAAACCTTGAAGTCTGGCTTGCCAGGAGCGCCGCTCTCAACTTGTTGGCCTGCTTTATATCCTTGCACGGCGGAACTATACATTACTATATGCTCCGTTCAAATCCGAGGGAACACATTTGAGCACTGTGAAACTCCATGAAGATACAATGCGTGGGGAATAAGCAGACGCTCACAGAGGTTGTCCTTTTCCGAGTCGTCCGCGCACAAAAAGAGGACTGCCAGCACTCGTTCACCAAAGATTGGAATCCCTGCCACCGAGTTTCCCGCTCTCTTAGCGTATGTCGACGCTCAACAGCACCTCAAACGCTGCTGCGCATATTCAACCGTGGCATCGAGAACTTGGATCTCTCCAGATGTTAATCACGCTTTACGACACTCTGGCAATCACACAAGTGTCATCTGTGAGCATCTACAGGTCAATCAAGCACATCGAGCGACTAGTATGTGACACAAGTTATATCGGTGTACAACTTGAATTAGCATAGGAACAAATAGTGATAATCAGAATCAGAATGTACATACAGGTGCGTAGGTGTCGAGCTAACCTATGCCACATAAAAGACAAATGACCTGAGGGACGGCTTAAAACGATGCCAAGTATGCTTGTCGCCGAGGTAACTGAGTACACAAAAGTGAGCGAAGGGCCTTGGTGAGTAAGTGGAAATAAGTGTGCGGCGGCCATCATTCGTGCGATCATCCGAGTCACTGGCAGGGGGTATACAGGGACGAACGAGGCATGTGGGGAAGAGTGGATGTACCGCGAGACAAACTGTCCATGATCCTGGGAAGATGGTACACAGGGACGCGCAAGGCGGATAGGGACGAGAAAATGAATACACAGTAGGATGGAGGGTCCATGCGATAACGCTGGGGGAGGCGACACACCGCCACAGAGATGATCACCCGCGAGGAACGACATCCCACCACATAGGGAGACATCAGCAGTGCGTACACGGAGCGTGAAGAAAATTTCTGTCCTGTTCACAACTTTCCACTTGTCACTATGTGGCTTCCAAACGGGCTAATGAAAGTCACAGGACCTCCTCTTGCGTACTACGCTGAGGTATGTACATACCAACTTTCACTTGGAATGATGGCTGATTAACGTCGCCTAGGTGAGAGCGACACTCAGACTGTGGAAGATTTTGTGACCTATACCAGTGTCCATGTTGAATGGGCGAATCAGATAAGCAGAATCGGGATTGCGCTGACGATGGACGTAGAGAACGAGAGCTGGACGTTCGTTTCGGTGGTCCTACTAGCAGATAGCGATCCCTCCAGAGTCACGGTTAAGTCAATGGTGGCGAACGAAGCATAAGGCACTAGGTTGGTACTATAAGTTAAACGCAGACCGTGACGAGTAGCGACTGAATCACACAAATAGGGAAATGAAGTAGACTAAAGGGTGTATCTGAACAAAGGACTTTCATCCCCCATATCCCGAAACGCGTCGCTGCCATCCTCTGTGATTCCATGCTGGCGGCATTGCTCTTCTTTTTGCTTATTGATTCTGTTGTAATTCCACGTCGCAAATGCGGACAGGAGCATACTGATCATCAAACAAGTCAGCAAACAAGCAACAGTGGTTGTTAGACAGAGGCGTACGAGACGCTTAGCCAACCCATGATTGTTCCATGGCCAATGTGGAACCTTGGCGGATCACAGTACACAAAAGACGAACAAATTCTATCCGTTCTATTGGGTTAGACATTCCCCCTGGACGAGAATTTGTGGCTTACCCTCCCAGATTTCCCAATCCATTGACCATGGCAATGACAACGCCACGTTTCATATCTCCTCCAGCATTCGAGCCAGCCCACGTGATGGCAACAGCGATAGTGGGAAATACGCCGACCACAGCAAGGATGGTGCCGGTATATGCAACCCCAGGGCTCCTATGGGTATATAGGGCGATATACCCTAATAAAGAGATGAATGTCCCTGCGGTCACAAATGGTCCACGGAGTTTGTGCTTATCAGAATAGATCCCGACAAGAATGGTGCATATACAGCCCGCAACAAAAGGTGGGACGGAAAGTAACTCGGCGTCAGCAGCCGAGAAACCGAGTTCATTAATGATTGTAGGCATGAAAAGAGCGATTGCGTAACCAGTGATTAGCAGACTAGAAGTCAGTGCAAACGTCAGAGGGACCACACCCAGTGAGAGATACAGTTACGTGCCCCATGAAAATTCCGACTTGAATGTATGATTTATAGTCTTTGAGAGCCTGTAAAACAAATTGGAAGTCGTAGTGGGTCGCAAGATTTTGCGAGTCATTCTTCATCATTACGATAATTTGGCGCCTTTCGGTCTCGGTCAAGAATGACGCCGTCTCTGGGTACTAAACACAGTTCAATAAGGATCTACACCAACGGACCAAGAGAACACTGGCACGAACGTCATACATGTAAAGGAATGCTACGAGGGCTGCGAAGATCGTGGCTGTAGCAATGTAAGTTCGATCACTGGCATGATCTGGAGGCTTACCAAGTCCTTCCAGGCAGAACTATCCGCCTTAAGTGAGTATGTTGTGCCAGATGAACTTGGAAGGCCTACTTACGATCCACTGCCAACCATGAAGGCCACCGATCCTACGAGAGGGAAGTGAGTTCGGCGGCAGAAATCTCTTGCAAGTGTCGCATACCCTTCCATTTCTTCGATAACGTAACTTTTGGCGTATGAGCAGCATATTGCAATAATTCGAAAGTGAACTCACGCAAGGATACCACCAAAAGCACCCGCAAGGGTTGCGGCAGAGAAGAATATCGCAATACGCAGTCCCCGATCTGCACGCGGATACCACCGTGAAAGGTAATAATTCACGCCTGGGAATAGCCCAGCCTCTGCAAGACCAAGAAAAACTCGTGCCCTGCACGAAATCGAGACCAACATGAAGTAGACAAGCCACGAATTCTTCGGACACTTACACAAGAAGGCCTTGATAGGTGTTCACAAGGCACATGAGCGTCATGACTAAACCCCACGCAACCATGATTGCAGGTACTATATCGGCAATTTTGGTTAGAAGGGAAATGCTACATGACAAAAATGATTGGCGTACTCCATCTCGACGGTCGGAAGAGCTTGAGGATGATATTTCTGCACACAAAAATTATTTCGCAGAACGGGAATATACTGCTTCGACCTACGACGGAACTTCCCAAAGACTGTAGAAGATCTGAAAGCGTGTTGGTTATGCTTCAGAAATGTAAGAAGGGAAGACCATACGAAAAAGACAGCAGCAGCGATGTTATACCTAAGCCCAATGAGGTGCAGGTCAGCTGACATACCTGCGACTTTGGCATTGCCTAAGAGATAGGATAAGGTCTGTGGCTTAGCGTCAGACATAGAATGATACTTGCCGACATTCGTGCGGTCTCTGGAGTGCCAAAATCAATCAGATTCTAGGTGAGCTGAGCATTCGCCGCAACTCACAAGAAACAAAGCAGGTACAACAACGACACCAGAGGAAGAAGATGCCAGTCCAGTTTTCGTAGTAGCCTGGTGCGCCCCGCTGGGTCGAGTTCCACAATATCACTAGCAGCTTCGAGGAAAGTGATCGTAGAATCAATTTTGTCTTCTTGGCTTATACCCGTCAAGGTATCTTCACTTCCGAGTCGAACCATCCGTCCAGATGGTGCCTCAGACAGAGGCATGTTCGTCCGCGCCGTTGAGAGTGCAAAGGAGTGTGAGGGTAAAAGGAAGGCTTGATGGGGGCTCGACGTGCGCGTTTGTCAGGGATGGTCGGTTTAAAAAAGGGTGGTGGCACAGCGGACGAAAGAAACTTCGCGTCGGTAAATGGAATAAATGACATATGCAGCAAGCCACAGAACAATCCCACAATAGACATGCTTCTAGCTTCGAATTGGGGGGACGTACTACATGGCAGGGTTGGGGTTGATGGGGCATGGCCGATCTGGATGAAACGGTGCCATTGAATGGGGGTAATCTCCATGAAGGCATACTCTCATGATGGCCAATTCAGAGGTCACGGTGTAGAAACTGGTCACTTGTGAGTCACAGACACTCACCCAACCTAGAACGCCTCGACACTAGCACCCAGCGGCCTCCATGACGAAATTAGATTATGGCATGAATCAGAGATTCGGAACCGAGTCAACGGATACCGAGTCGTACGATCATGACACATATTGGTCAATTCAGACTTGGGCTCGACAACAATTGGCAAGACTCACGTTATGTCGACCTTCCAAGTACTGGGATAGACACTGACAATTTGAATGCGCACACTGGCGATTTAAAGTCCGTACTGTCATTACCAACAACGAGTCGACGGATGATGCATGATGACCTCGGTCATCAGAAACGTAACATATTTTTTGGGCGCAGGGCGTCACAGCCTCCGCTGTATCAAACCCTTGATCGGAGTCCATATTCAACATCATACCACCAATTCGAGTCAGAACTTGACAAACATGCTCGCCACTCAGGAATTTCGCCTCCTAGCTCGACGTGCAGTGGCACCCCACGCGCGCACGTACGCTACAGACGCCGCCAGACGTTCCACGATAACGTTGAAGAACACCAAGGTAAATCCATCCGTGGCCCTCCGGGTCCTCCCTCAGACTGGGTCCATTTGAATCACACGTCCTGATTGAATATAGTACACCGCGACCGCACACGCCGCTGGCAAGGGTCGCAACGGACAAGTCCACTCTGCTGATGAGACGCCACTGTCGCTGAAACTCGCCAGCCCCAAGGCGTTGGGTGGGCTGGGAGATGGGACGAATCCTGAGCAGCTCTTCGCGATGGGCTATGCGTGTATGTCCTTTCTACCACCGTCCTGCCAATCTACGCGGTTTCTCATAGATGACACGGATGACAGCGTGCTTCCTTGGCGCGCTACAGTTGATGGCTGGTCGCTTAGGTAAGAGCGACGCAGTGAAAGACGCAGTAATCCATACAAGCGTCCACCTTGGAGAAGCGGAGCAGATCGGCGGATTTGGGATTGCGGTGGATATCAAAGTCGAAGGCGTAGAGGACGAGGAGGTCATCAAAGCTGGTCATGAGGTATGTTGCGCCCTGCGCCTAGAGAACGCGGTATCTATAGTGACTCCGTACTTTTGTTCAGGCTTGTCCCTATAGCCGTGCATTGGTTCATGGGGTCAAGGTCAACGTTTCCAAGGCTTAGACGTTCGGGTGAGACCGCCTCTACCATAGCTACGTGGTATGCAGGACTTAGGGGATAATTAAACTCGCTCGCGAACGGGAGGCAACTGAAGTTGTAGTGCGCTCGGAAGTCTATAATGTACAGGAAATACACCCAGTCGTAGAGACTAGCTTGACGTAGAAAGGATGAAACCACCAGCTAGGAAGAAAACGCAGATGGTTTTACAAGAGATTCTTCTGTACTTTCACCTCCACACCATCAGCTATGGTCAAGAATGGCATCAGATCACTTGTGAGGAACTCGCCGGGCCACTCTTGTCTGATCTGGCCTTTCAAGTAGGCAGCCGTAATTTTGAGGTGATCCTGTTTGATACTAGGAATGATAGTCTTGATGGTTGGTGCCTGCTCTTCAATGACGCGGTCGAGGAACTCGATGGTGATGGGTTCACCGTTATCCATTCGTGTAGCATACTTGACCCATTGCCACAGTTGCACGCGCGCGATCTCAGCGGTAGCTGCGTCCTCCATCAAGAAGTTGACCGGGATACAACCGTTACCACCAATCCATGCGGTAGAGTACGCCAATGCGACAGAGACGTTTCCGCGAACGCCATCCTCGGTGATCTTCCCAGGAACGTTGGCGTTCAGCAGATCAGCAGCTGCCACCTTGACGTCTTCCCGTCGGACATGATACTTTCACGAACCGCGTCAATACAAGGATGCGAAGGAGGAGAAATAAGCGTCTACCTGGTTCGGCCCCAACATGTGCTCATCGAATATCTTGCGGACAATGTCATTGATGAGTGGGTGCGCAATCCAAGTACCGTCATGACCGGCTGTGACCTCGCGAAGCTTGTCAGCTCTAACCTTTTCCATAGCAATGTCGTTCGCTTTTGGATCACTCTTGATGGGAATCTGCGCCGACATACCACCCATGGCGGCAACCTTCCTCCTACGGTCATTGTCAGTGAGTTCTCGCATGCAATGACTGCCAAGGTCATACTTGTGACAGGTTTGGATAAGAAGGCGCACGTATGCATCCATAAATGGTACCGTCATAGTGACGTCCTTCCTGTCCGGCAGAACCGCACCGCGGTCAGCCCTGCGCTTCTTGATGGCACTAAAGATGTAGTCCCATCTGAAAATAGACAAGTTCAGTGACCACTCACACGACGAAGGCGTAGGAAAAATGGGAGAAGATCCTCACCTACCGCAATTGAGACCAGCCGAATGATTCCTGAGTTCGAAGAGAATCTCCTCCATTTGGAATGCAGCAGGAAGTGTTTCGATCAGAACAGTAGCCCTGATGGTGTTGTGGGGAATTCCGAGATAGGATTGAGAGAAGAGGAAGACATCGTTCCAGAGACGGGCCTCGAGGTAGTGTTCCATCTTTGGGAGGTAGAAATAAGGACCAAAGCCACGCTTGACGAGCTCTTGTGCATTGTGGTAAAAGTAAAGTGCGAAGTCGAACAGTGAGGCAGAAATGGGAGCGTTGTCAACTGTCACACGGGTCTCGTCCAGGTGCCAACCCCTAGGTCTGTGGGGGGCGTAAATCAACACCGTTTTTGAGAGGCAGCAGACTGGCGTACCGGATCAAAAGAACGGCGGGGTTCTCGACAAGCTTGTATGACTTCCCGCCAGACACAAAGTCAATCTGACGTCTGATAGCGTCGCGCAGATTGACCTGTCCGTTCAGCATGTTTGCAAACGTCGGGGCGCTAGAGTCTATGCCATGTGTGAACAGAGAAAAATAGCACGACGGTGAAGAAACGGACCCTCGAAATCAGCCATGAACGTCTTTGTACCGCTGTTCAAGGCGTTGATGACCATCTTGCGGTCTGTGGGACCAGTGATCTCGACGCGCCTATCCTCGAGTCCCGGTGCAGGAGGCGCACAGTGCCATGAAGGCTCTGCACGAATGTGTGCTGTCTCCGGCAGGAAGTCCAGGGGAATGCCTGAGTCGAACCTGCGCTGTGCGACGTCGCGTGCGACTAGGAGGCGTTGCCTGGTGGATTCAAAAGTTCTGTGGAGGGCAGCGAGGAAAGCCAGCGCGTCATCTGTAAGAATCTGAGCTTGTGCCTCTGGGGCGACTTTGGAGAGAATTTGCACGCCAGCGGGCATCCTAAAAGATTAGTGTTCGCTTGGAGGGGCGCGCAAACAGTTTGCGTTTAAGTAGCCCACATGCGGGACTCCGTCCGTCCGTCCATCCGGCTTCCGCTCCGACCCTAATTATGATATCATGAGTTTTTTGGCTCCTGTCTGAAATCAGCTGCTATTTCACTGACCTCACTGAATTCCTCCCCACGGGATGAAATTTTCGGCTGGAACATGGCGTCTTGAGATCCCACATTCCTAAATCAAAACGGTCAAATCAAGAACACTAAGCCATCACTCTGCCACGTGTCGTTCCGAAAAACCTTGGACTTCCGCTGGCAGACTCATCCAAGGTCGTCAGTCATACCACTATCATTGACACAATCATAAAAAGCGTCCATAATACCTGCTTCCGAGGGTGTTCCGCTGATTCATGACTGACATTGTCACGTCGACTTTGGCGTCGTCCACGCGAAAAGTAACCACCATAAACAAATACGGTGCGAATCTCAATCCCATTGGCGGTTTCGCGAAGCAGAGCCTATGCACATAATCAAAGCCCTATAAGGGGGCCCAACAGACACATCGGGCCCGTGCGTTACCATCCCACGCGTCTATGACGATTTCTCGGCAGACGGACTGGCCCCCGTCTCCACAGGCTCCGACGGCACTACTGCAGGGCATTCAGTGAACGGAGACGGAGCGTCGACGTGGATATTTGGGAACGAGCTCCTTAGTACCAAGCCATAACAAGCAATGAATCACTCACCCATGATATTTTTAACGGTACACTCTCCCGCTCTAATTACCCTGCGGCACGCCATTTGCCACACCCCAACACTGACAGAGCCTACGGAAGTAGACGTTACCACGGTTCCGTTACCGAACAAATCAGAGAACTGTAACTTGCCTTGGGGTGCAAACGGAAGCGCGAGGGTCCACGTGAGAGGACCAAACCAGTTGGGCGGCAGATAAAACACGGCAGACTTCCTGTACCACCACCCGATAGCAAACTGCAATCCTGTCGTGAATACCCAAACGAGACTGTTAAACTGTGCGGAGAAGGTAGTTTTTGTCGTGGAAAGCTCGCTGTCTGGAAGGATGCATCAGAAATGGTGACGAGAAACGAGGGCATGCCATGCTGCAGCGTGTCGAGGTAGCTGGACAAGGGGAACGTGACTCACTCAGTTTTTCGAGCTCTGCGATCCCCTTGTCGACGCTCCGTCTCAGCTTGGCCCACTTTGCGAATTGATCTTGAGCGCTGGTCTGCATAAGCTCTTTTTTCGTAGCGAGCAGTTCGGCTTTGAGCTGGCGCTGTCTTGTGTATTGGGAGCTCATGAACATTCTACAGTAGAGACCCCAAGCCTGTAGACGAATTCAAGTTTGAACTTGGAGTCATGTAAAAAGACGACATACGAATTCGAGAAGAACGGACTTGCCGATCCACGATATAAGTTCAGTTAAAAACACGAGCGTGAAGATGGCAATGATAAGAGACATGGTGAACCGGGGTAGTGTTGTGAAGAGATTCTAGTTGTTACAGAATCACAGCAAGGTTGTGAGCAGGAGTGCTGAAGCCGATGTGATGTGGGATGGAACTGTGCCACCGGACAAGTCGGAAGTAATTACTTAGGTGAACATGTTGGCATACGTGCGTGATGCAGTAACATGCTACCCCCGTGCCACGACCATCCAGCATGCACATATGTACGTCGTCTGTTTTAATGGCTGGCTCGTTCAAATTCAAAAAGGTCATTATGCAGTCATTGGCCAGACTCGGGACGATCACAATAAAGCCCACGACGGATACACATGTACTCCGGAGAGCGGTAGCCCACCACCCGGCATTGGGAGGCTTTCGGCGCAGGAAACCCATCCGTAGTCGCACAGGTGGATTCAGATCACTATGTGTTCGTATGGACGTCGGAACAGCAGTCACGCAGAACAGCATACTCCCCTGTACCCATGTCCGCTTCAATGGCCATTGTTGAACTTCTGGGACCAGAAAGATGAGCACATCAACCGAACACCCTTGCCGTCCTGCTCCAACTCGAGTCCGGATACTCAAAGGTAAAGAGGAATCATGGTTGCATTTGCGGGTGGTACATGATGCACGCATGTGCGTCGACGTATTCTCCATTTGGCCTGTCCCCTTGCTGTGGCCCACGTTGAACACGAAAATTTTTTTAAAAAATGATGGAATATGCCTAAATGTTGAGCTTCGTGCGCCGCCAGTGACGACGCTTGGCATTGTACTGCACGAAAAGCATCGTCAGAAACCCCGCCAACGACACGGTACGATGATCGGGGATGCGTACTTGGATTTTTGTGTCCGTCTTCAGACGGAACCATTGAGGGATCGGGCTAGAAGGATCCGTTGAACATGCATCAGTCGTCTCTCGTGCGTATGTGCTCACCGGTTCTGGCGGCCGGCCTTGGCGAGAGTCCGTTTGACGCGGAAAGATTTTTGTGAAGGCTACCGACAGAATGAGAACAAGATATCACACAATGTCGTATTTGCTCACCATGTCGTTCGTCGAGGTCGGGGTCGATTGCGATGAGGTGGCAATATGGGATATTAAGGTTTACAAGTCGCACTCTCACTGTACAGTTGCTGACTCAGCGGAATGCTTAGTCAGTGAGGTCACGTGTTTGTCGGCTGTCCCTCGCGTGGACGCACACACGCTTCTCCGTCATCATGCAGTTGTTCAAAGTCTGGTTCTCGTTGTTGGCCGTGGCGGTCTGCGTCCTTGCAGCTCAGCCGCCTGATGAGCTCCAGATCGATACCACTTCTATGCCCGAGGAGTGCCTCCAGAAGGCAGCCAAGGGGGACACCGTCTCCGTTCACTACGTGAGTCGCGACGGCGGTCGATCGAGTGCTGTTCTCACCATGTATACGTCGTGCATTTCAGACCGGTACTCTGTTCGACGACGGGACCAAGTTCGACTCGAGGTACGTTCTGTCACAAGGCTTGATCGTGCGGTGGCTACAATGGCTGCCATAGTCTCGACCGGGGCCAACCCTTTTCCTTCAAACGTGTGTCCTCTGCATTGTCTTCCCACGCGTCTACGTTGCTAACTGTCCCTTCGTAGTTGGTGTTGGTCAGGTAATCCGCGGCTGGGACGAGGGTCTTCTCGGTGCGTGCGTTGGAGAGAAACGCACGTTGACGATCCCCTCTGCCTTGGCTTACGGTTCGTCTATCGTCATTCGCTTTCGCACTGTTTCTCACCTGGTCTGTAGGGAGTCGTGGAGCTGGTGGCGTTATCCCCCCGAATGCTGCTCTAGTATTCACGACAGAACTTTTGGGCATAAAACCTGGCAAGCGCGACGAGCTCTAAACGCGATCATGATGTGGTGTGTATTAGCTTCGACAAAGTATGGAGCCACCCTATACATCTAGCGTATCCAATACATCTAAACTTGATGCCATGTGAATCAACGTATAGCGGGTGATGAATGGAACATGGTTTATGTGACCGTCGGCTTCGTCTCCGCCCCTTTCGCTTTAAGTTTATCCTGAACGAGTTCGCTAAATTCCTCTCTGAGTATAGTCTCTCTCCTCTCCCTCTCCTCTTTCTGCAACTTGAGGATACCTCTCTTTTCCTCCGCGCTGATGACCTGGTTTTCCTTCCTCATACGGACAGCGTTCATGCGCTTGTGTCTGCTGCCGCTCATGACATAGCCAACTGCCTCGAACTGCGCTATCTCGTCCGACGTGAGACCAATTTCACCACGACGAGGGATACGGCTCTGCGTATCATCTTGCAAGAAGGCGGCCATGGCACTACCTTCACCACGCAGTAATGCACCACCATAAGCACGCTCGTCGACCTTTTTGGAGGTGGTCATCTTCATTATTGGCTGAGGGCCGACTTCCATGTCCGAGTCGTCATCGTCGTCTTGCTCTACCAGTTTCTTGCTGTGCGAGGGTAGAGTGGCCGGTGGCAGCATCAAGCTACTGTTCTGAGACGTCACGACGAGCGGAGCTGCCACCGCAGGCTTTTCGACCCATTCGTCTTCGCCCTCAGAAATACGAGGAGAGGAGGGTATGGGACTTGGGCTCGGGCTCCGTGGTCGACTTTTGCTCTCGCTCCTCCGGTCACGGTATTTCTCTCTCTCGCACTCTTCGTCCTCGGAATCCTCGTCACTTCGTGAGCGACGCCGGTGCTTTTGGCGTTCTCGTCTCTCCTTTTCTTTCCTGGCGCGTTTACGTGCTTTGCGTTCGCGCCGACGGCGTTCCGAGTCCGAGTCCGAGGACTCTATTGGCGTTTGTGGCCGATCTCGCTTGGATTTTCTGCGCGAGGAACCATGTTCGGGCGATCTACGTGAAGGCAAGTCACGATGAGAGATATACGCAAACGTGACACAAACGCGTACAGTGCGCGTGCAGGTGCTTTCGGTGAAGGCGGCCAGATGCTAGGCGTCAAACTCTCCCTCTGCGTCCTCCGGCTGCGAAAGAACGTCTCAGCACGCAGACTTGCCTGGCAAGAGGAGATGCCACGCACCTTTCCAGATAGTCGCTGCTGGCGCCACCGTAGCCCCCACGCCGCCCGTACGCGCCGTCACGCGACTGGCGGTTGGGGTACATGTTCGGCGCTGCTGGGTTAGGCGACGCAGGGCGCTTGTAGTCTCCATACTCTGGAGAGGCTCGCCTGCCTCTGTCTCCGCTCCTATCCCTGCCCTCGTCGCGTTCGCGGTATCTCCCTCTCTCCCTCTCTCGATCTCGATCTTTGTCTCGGTCGTCCATGCGCCGGGGTGACGTTCTGTCGGTGTCGCGGTCTCTGCGACGGTCACGTCGATCGTCTGAGCGCCCCCTCTCTCTGTCGTTCCCCCGCCGTCTCTCGCTGTCATCGTCGCTTCCGCTGTCCCAACCCTTGCCCCGCTCTCTGACCCTCTCCCTGCGGTCTCTGTCGTACCTATGTGGCGGTGTTGCATGACGGGAGCCTTTATATAGGTCCTTTGGGTCCTGTGGGACGAGGCCCATGCGCGAGGGGTGAACTGTGGCCATCGTCAACGCTTGCAAGGTCGAGTCGTCGTGACAAGAGGCCTGGCGGTGAGACTCGTGTGCTGACTCAGCAACGCATGACCAAAAATGGTTAATTTCCCCTGATGCCATCACACGTTCGAAGAGGAGTGGGAGCGGTAATCGATTGGCGGACATACACTATGATGGGGTCAGAAGGTAATAATACACTACTCTACGAAAGATTGATGGTTGCCAAGTTCGTTGTGGGCGGTACAGTAAACGTGAGGATGGGGTGAATAACCATAGATAGGTATGCGACGGCGATGTCGTTGAGGGGACATCCAGCGTTAGGATTTGTGTCGATGTGCAGGCATTCAGTAGTTCGACGAGAAAAATGGAGCGGGGAGCTTTACATTTCAGCTGGTATGATGTCTTCTTTCATCAATCTTCTCCTGGTGTCGAGCTTCCTCAGATACTCTCTAGCACGCCCCTCGAAGATCTCGCAGCCGATAAAGAGAGAGTCGGGCACGATGTCCTTGCGTTGTTCCCATGGTTTGAGATCTACGACCTCGCATCTGTCAATGGAAACGAGGACCATGCCAAAGCTGTATGCATCCGCAAGAAGGGGGTCTTGGCATTCGCCGCGTAATACCTCCGGAGCGGCGAAAGGGCGCGTGCCCGGATGAATTTGCTCTACCGTTTTGGGGTGTTCCTTTGAGTCAGGCGCGGGCTTGCGGTGGAGATGCTGAAACGGATCTACGGGATCGTCGGAGGGGTGAACGAATAGCGAGTCCATAGATACGGAGCGGCCGAAATCGAGGAGTTTGACCGTATCGGAGGAGTGGGTGACCTGTATGTTGAGAAGGGAGAGATCACCGTGACTGAGGCGATAAGCATGGAGATGGGTGAGGCCGTCTAGGAGCTGATTGTGGAAGTCGATCTTCTGTGCGCGCGAGAGAGAGGGACGCTGGCGGATGACGTCGTAAAGGGTGCGGCCGTCGACGTACTCGAGGACCATGCCGACGTTTTCGAGACAGCCCAAGAAGGCGGCGATGTTGCGATGGCGAGACGCGGTGGTGTAGACGCGTAGCTCTGCAAGGAACTGGGTCGTGACGTCCTGTGCATTGGACTGCATCTCCCCGTTGATCTCGAGCTGGACGACGTCTGGCTTCTTGACGACGCACTTGAAGAGGACGGACGCGGATCCCTGTGCACATGGGGCGAGGTTCGCCGCGGGGTTGGGTGGCGCGGAGTAGGCGGTCGGGGTGGGGAAGGAGAAGATGGACGTCGGATGGCGCGGTGGTTTGTATACGGGTATGGAGGGGTTTGGGGACTTTGTCTCCTTTTCTTTGTCGCGGCGCTGGTGGTGGTAATGGCTATCGTCTGGGGCGACGCTGGTCTCTTCGGAGGAGGAGAAAGAGTTGGTGGACGCGTTGAGGTGGGTGTCCTCCTGGTCGAGTTCGACTGGGTGTGGAGCGTGAGCGTTGTGCACGTGAACGGGAGAGGGACGGACCCATCCACCAGTTCTTCTTGGAGGTGAGGGTGACGCGCTTGACGTGCATCATCGGGGTGGAGGGCAAGGGACCGGATGTCGGATATCGGATATCGGGTGGGTGTGATGTCATTGTTGTATTGTTCCCACGCCACTGCAACAAATCGTCATGGCCGTGTCGACTGCGTTGGACGCCATTCCATTCTCTCCCTCGCCCAGGATGCATCGCGACACAGGCACGTCCCTTCCCTCCCCCTCCTCCGCCCCGACTCACCCCCCCTTCCCAGCACATCCCCAGTCCAGGGACTCTGACCCGCCCACCTCCCCCTCCGCAGACTCTGAGCCACCTCGACACCATGAAAAGGCCATCCCCGATGCTCTTCCTCGTCCAGACTCGGGCCCAACAGGTCTCTCCCACTCTCCAGACACCGTGGCAGACCCTCCCCCTTCACGAGACCCCGCCTTTCACGCTCCACCCGCAGACCCGGTCAAGCGCCGCCCTTTACCTACACCCCCCTCCACCTCGTCTCACCCAGAGCCCATCCCTTCCTCCCCTCCTCCCCCCTACACCAGGTCTCCCCCAGCCCATGGTCCAATACCAATGTCCCGCGAACTGTCCATCCTCACATCCGCCACTCGCACCACCCCGCCGCCTGAGGAACCAGTGATCATCACTCCTCCCCCAGACGAGCAGATTGCCCATGCCCGTGCCCCTTACGACTCCTTCCTCTGCCATTCCCCCCCAGCCAACACCTGGATCGTCGTGGAAACGTCCCAGTCAGAATATGTCCTCCTGGTCGGGTTACCAGGCTTCAAACGCGACGGAATGCGAGTCCCCTCCCCTTCATTTCCCCCCGTCTTTGCTCATCCCGCTTTTAGAACCATTGCTACCAAGCGGCGTCGCATACTGCATGTCGTCGCAGATTCGTGGGAACCCGAAGGCGGTACGTCCACAACCTCGATCAGCGCCCTCGTCAGCTGAGCTTGTATGCTAGGTCACTTTGAACGCCGCGTGTCCTTTGGCTACGATGCCGAATTGGCCCAAGTCCGAGCCGAGTTCGACGGTGAGATGCTCCGAATAGTCGTTCCACGTCGCATGTCAGCCATCATCGCCTCTTGAATCACGCATGATCGCCGTTGCCCTCCCGCGTACCTCTCCCCTCAATTTCCCTTGGCGTAGCGATCTTTGCACATGGCTAAACTAACGTCCCCGCGTAATTTCAAGCACATCGTTGCTCATGACGACTCAAGTGTATACTACTGACTCGATACCACTACCGGAGCATGGAACATCTACATCTATCCCTTCCTCGGACCTTACGTTACTTGATGTCCCATCCCTTCGTTCTCGAATGGTGGCTTGTTGCAAGTTCGCATTTCTTGTCCTCGAGCGCTGGCGGACAAGTTTGTACTTCTTCGCTTCACTTTTATATCTATCATATATATACTTGTCCTGTAATGGAAATCCAAAAATTCTCATCTTGTCGAGACAGGTGGCTCTGATCCACGTCAGGGTTACGTAAGACAGAACAAAGACCCGACTCCCTAATCAAGGGAGCTTGGAGAACCTAGGCTGTACTAACATTTGCCGGCGAAACAACCTCACGTCTGCCACAGCAGACAGACCTCATATCAGACAAGCACCGCTCGGCCGGATCAGATACGACGAACAGCAGATCCGAGGAGTCATGCAGTGTGCATCCCGGGTTCGTACGGTATAGTATCACATGCACCACCGAGACCAGCACCGATAAGTTTCGAGGTG
>JBBPKJ010000721.1:0-17891 GCA_038089195.1 Brasilioporus rufonigricans | reverse complement strand
GTGCTGTTGTGCCTGCCATGTCTCAAGTGTGATGAGGGGGGGGTGGTGATGGGATTGTTGGAAAACTTATTTGCTTACATAAGCACTCCCTTACATTGCACACTACTGTAGTTCATACCTTAGTGACTACTTTACTAGGATATTCTATAGGTTATGAGCCCTGCAGATGCTTTGTTGTCCACTCATGACAACTCAAACTTGAGAACATGGGTTGACAACAAGGAAAATCTTTGTAGAACACAGCTGGGCAGACACTGCAGATATTTGATGTCCTTTGTAATGACTGCAGACTGTATGGACACTGTGTTCATGACTGCAAAATGTTCAAGGAAGGGCACTAGGCCTTCAATATCAAGAAATGACCAGAAGAACCTACCAAATGCCAAGCACAAGGATTAAAGGAGTGGAGATGATGAAGGTGAGGATATGGAAGCCTAAAATACTATGGTCATGCTCCAGGAGCCTGAAACAGTGAGCCTAAGGTGTAATGTTGGAGAGCACTTCTATACTCGAGACTACACTTTCTTGGACTCCAGGAGGTACTCACGAAGAGACACAATGTCTGGAGAGCAAGGATTCAAATAGAGGTCAGGCTGGGTGAGCAAGGTAGTGCACTGAATTGTGTAGAACTAGCTAGAGAGTACAAGAGTGAGTCTAGCTAGTTCTTATAATACAGTTAGAGCGGAGATAGAAATAGAGGTAAACATAGGCAAACGAGGACCTGCCACCACACTGACCAAGATGACAAAGATGGTTAACTAAGAAAGAACACTGGAATTGAACCAGCAAGAGGAAATAGGCTTAGTAATGAATGGAGAGACCAGAACATGCAACGTTATAAGAGAAATGTTGTAGGAGAAGATTGTCCAAGATGGCAACAAACTAAAAGGGATAGACCATTATATCGTCTGGATAGAAGGCAATGAGAAAATAAGAGAAGGAATCAAATGTGAATAGGAACGAGTGTTGAGATGAAAGATAATACAAAAGAGACTGGCACAAAGGTGGATGACCATAATATAAGGGCTCAAATGGAAAGCAGGCCCAGATTGGATTTTTTTTTGGGACTAGGTTTTTCCTGTGCTGAGCAAAGATGCCAAGATGGCATTGACTCTGCAGCTAGATAGGCAGAAGTAGGCACATCACTCATCTATGTTAATATTCAAGTCATGCCATCCAAACAATCTGGTTGAACATCCTTCCAAAGTGCTCAAAGGGAAAGAGCAAGCAGAAGGCTACTAATTCCCAGGATGACATGCTACACCCCAGTAGTGAGGGAAGCCAAACTGTCAGGAGAACATTCTGGAGTGATATAGCCAGCAGTTTCCCCCTGCCCACTCATGGAAAGCCAAAGACAGCCAATAGTTGCAAGGATAAATGGAAGAGGGTGAGTGGTGACATCTATTTTCTTATTACCCTGATCATAATCTCTTAGATGAAAAGTATCTTTGATGTCATTAATAAGATCACAAACACATCTGGCTTCACATATTCACTGGAGAGAGATGTTGACATCAGCTCTGAAAATCTGCATATATGGAATGAATTCTTGAATGTATGTCCACATTTCTTGTATGATGTCTACTAATTGTAAGTGAGTTTGATTTTAGAATACAAAAGGTGCCTCCAGATTCAGAAACAAGGGGTGGATATACTACAAAAAATGCAAGGCTTGGTAGGGTCAAAGAGTAGGAGTTATCACAAGTTTATTTCTCTCAGCAAAGCCAAATTGTCAGTCCCCTCTTCCTCAAATACTGCCACCCCCAAGACCATGTTACTGTCATCCACTATACCAGAAACTGCTGCTTTTCCCTCCTTTGTATTGCCATTAATTGCTAGTCCTGAGGTTCCCATCCTATCATCATTTACTACCATCAAAACCACTGCTCCTCTTCTCATCATGTTGCCATCATTTGCTACACATGGCACTACTTTCTATCCTAACACAGTACCATTGTCATCAACAAGCATTTCACACCAACTCCCTCTGTTGGATATTTAGCTAGTATGCTATTTTGGTAGCTTACATAAGCATACCTATATTGGACAGTAGTTAGTTTACTTCATCTTTAGTGACTTACTGAAGACAGTACAGATATATAACCAATAGGTTATGAGCCCTGGCAGCACTCAGTAAATGAACAAAGCTCATTCACTCACCAGATTCTCATCCAAGGCCTGAGAAGAAAATGTCTTACTCAGTTGAGCTCAATGATAGCATGGAAATCTGCATACCAGATCTAGTGGTAAACAGACAGAACTAGAATACATGGCATGAGAAGATTCAACTCATTGTTGAAGGAGCCAGACTACAAAGTTACCTCAATGGTACTGCAATGGACCCAGACATGCAGCCAGGAGCCTTTGTGAGCAATATTATTATTTCCAGCATTCCTAATTCATTATTCATCCACATGCTTCATCTTGAGACCACTCACAAACTATTTAGCTATCTTAGTAAGCAATTCAAATGGTCTATAATGACAACAGAGCCAGCAGTACACTATGAAGTGCCATGCATGGCTGTGCAAGAGCCAAAAGCAGCCAACGACAAGCTGAGGACTGGAACAGAGAGTTGAGGGAGGCATTGCAAGTTGAAATGTAACATAGAAAACCTCAAAAAGATCAAGCTGAAGGGTCAGAAGGCATGAGACAATATGTCAGTACTGCCCACAGAACCTGAAATGGCAAGCCAAAGGATTAACAAAGTGACTGCTAACATTACAAACCCAAACACAATGAGTGCTGGGCCAACAAGGCCAGCAGATGAGTCACAGGACCCACCAAGAGCACCACTTGAGATAAGGACTGGCACAGAAGTCTGCCAAGCTGATGAAGAGGCCATGAAAGCAGGTGAAGAGGGTGAAGGAGATAGTGGCAAGATGAATCTTGACCCCACATATGAGGAACCCCAAGGAACCTGCAAGGACCATGTTGAAGCCAAGGAAATGGACATACTGGGTCAAGCAGACCAAGTCAAGGTCAAGCCAAAAACTACCCTACCAGTCAAGATGACCACCATGCATGCCATTCAGATGCTGAGCAAAACAGAATTGTGAGGAGAGAACTGAGTAGAGGCAGCAGGAGGCATAAAGGATGCTGGACTGGGAGTCAACGATAACAAACACAGTGGAAAAATAATTGCATGCATGCATGAAGTCCTAGAAGGGCAGTCAGTCAAAGACACTGAAGAAGACAATATACTGGAGAAACCCCAGAGCATGCTACTCAAGGGAGAAAACTGGAGGTTAGCGAGTGTCAATGAGAGACTTACCAGTGTCGCAGCAGACATGTCAGGAGCATCTGGAGATGCTGAGGAC
Source organism: Brasilioporus rufonigricans (assembly GCA_038089195.1). Taxonomy (NCBI): domain Eukaryota; kingdom Fungi; phylum Basidiomycota; class Agaricomycetes; order Boletales; family Boletaceae; genus Brasilioporus; species Brasilioporus rufonigricans. The sequence continues at coordinate 14,571 of JBBPKJ010000721.1, read as the reverse complement.
CAAAGGGACTGATCTAAGAAGCTGCCAAATGCATTGGAACATCAGCAAGAATGTCTGGAGCAGAGGGAGAAAGAAAACTCACCAAGGGTCACTCCAGACAAGAAGGCCAAGCTGAACGCTGAAGTGGATGTGTCAGTGACATCCAGACACGATGAGGACACTAGGACACAGCCGAAAAAGCTGCCAAACACATTAGAATGCATCAGAGAATGTCCAGAGCACTAGGGGGAGGAAGACTCATCATAGAGAGCTTGAGTTGAGCAGGACAATCTGGGAGGCAAAGCGATTGCATGGATGGACTACAAAGGATACCAGGCATATTCTGCAGGCCACAGGAACCAGTGCAATGCCAATGCAAATGTGCTAAGTCAAGATACAGGGCCAGGAGGCCATATGGGCAAATAGGAGGAGCTGAAAGCCTATGAGCGCAATCAGACATGCCAAGCCCATGTGAAAGGTGCCAAATATGATAAGTATCAATGGGGAATATATGGTGCAGCAAGCAACACACATCATGACTCAAAACAAGTCAATATGAAGCTGCTAGCTAGCAACCAGTCAAGTCAGCATGGACAGTGCAACCACTTGACAACACACATACCACAGCCATCCACAGCACCTCCACATCATTCCAAACGATGTACCAAGCATGTTGACCCACCATGTCAACAAGGAAAATTGAAAACATGACCTAGAAATGTCAATCAAGTCAGGTCCACTTACCAGGTCCCACAGCTGCATCAAGGTGATATTGGGTGAATTAGAGTGGCCAAACATGCTTTATATTGACTATAGAAAGTGGGGAACCAATCCCAACATGTGAAATGTGAGGATGGCATCACCAGCAACAATTGACAACTGTGCATACAGCAGCAAGAGTGCTATGATAGCTGAGCCATGACTTACCATATCAGGTAACTGCTTGAGCACAGCATTGCAACCACCTCACAGACATAATATACATTTCATGGACACACCTACATCCACTTTAATGGAGTATTTCAAGGTATCTACTTTACCTCTGTTATAGATGCTATATATAGGCAAACACTACCTCATGTTTGAGGGGGAGTGTTGGATATTTAGCTAGTACACTATTTTGGTAGCTTACATAAGCATACCTACATTGGACAGTATTACTTCATCTTTAGTAACTTACTGAAGACAGTACAGGTATATAACCAATACCCTCCAACACCTCTGACCTTCCAACCACCATTAGTTTCATCTTCATATGCTGGATCCACCACAAGCTTAGTCAAACCATCATCAAGCATCTGCTCATATAGAACACTCAGGCAAGCACAAGGCTGATGATGACAAGTTATCTATGATATCAGCTGCTCTGTCAAGATTGGTGGTAAATGTGGCATCAGGTACATCTTCTGGATCTCAGAAACAGTGGACAACACAGCAAACTCAAAAGATTGGTGGTTTTTGTGATGATATTAGCATCTTTCAGGCTATATTCAAGGCAAACATTCAGTTCATGGAGCATGCTATCCAAGCATTTGACTACAAAATCAACAGTAACTCACTTGCTGTCTCAGCCAGCCATATCAGTGAGCATTATGGCTGAAAAAAGAAACACTGCAAGGAAAATGCTCCTTGAACTTGACAAGGACTTCTTAACTCTGGAAGAACTTGTCATCATGTTTAATGTACAGTCATCCCACAGCAGTTGTGCCAACCATGGCAGTTGCAACAATCCAAATTTGTATCTCCATAAGAAGCCTGTACCATTAAGCTACATGCTATATACCTCTGAAAACTATTGTCCAATGTTGCCAATAGCCTTGTTTGAGTGCTGAGTCATGTTTTGTTCTTTAGATGAGGGAATATGGACTTTCAGACATCTTTTCTGGCAGCTGCAGTCGAAAATTAGCACCAAACACCAAACATGCAATGTCAAGACATGAAATTATGTAGATACAACATTGCTGAGGACTTTATCATGGCATCAAAGCCCATTGCCTTGTGCCAGGGCAATGCCGGTTTGAAGGAGGACAAGCCTCGGCAAATACATCTTATCACACTCTCAGAAGCGAGATATACTAAAATAGGGAAAGCTTCATAATTTTGTGGAACATCAAAGACTCCAAGCACCTGGTAGATAGAGAAACCCTTGTACATTAATCTTGTCCAAAAAACTGATAGAAATATGCACTAAGGATCTAGCACATGGCTGACAAGAACACTCAGTCGCATGCGGTACAACAGACTGAATTGATTTACCTAACAAGAACACTATCTACAAGTTAGCTCGAGCAGGTAATGTAATGTAATGTGTATGGCTCACCTCAGTCACGTGTGGTACAACGGACTGAGGTGTTCCAAGTCAAACGGTACAGATTATGTACGAAAAGTTGCTATTGTATCTGACAAAGGGGTCACGAGCAAGGGCTGGATCAGCGATATCGAAGAATGAAGGTACATGATACGGATAAATAGAGAGTCCATACAATTGTAAGTATGCGAGCAATACGGGTCACGGTCATACCTGTACATGCACTTACTAATCCCGACAAAAACGTGAGGCTTACCAGAATGAATTGGCGCTTTGGAAAGAAGATGTTGGGGAACGGTTGTTCTGTAACACAAGTCTGTGAGGACTGCGGTACGTGCGTAGGTAGTTATGCGTAGTGTACAGTATGTACTTACCTCCAGTCGACGTTGTACGAGACTGGAGAAAGCGTGGCAGGCGGACGCGTGCTAACGGACGCTGCTGTCCGAATATGGTAATCTAGTGTAAGTACGAAAATTATCCAAGTATGTACTAGCTAATGGGATGATCTCCAACAGAAGAATCTCTCCGTGCCGAACAAGAGGGCCGGCGACCTGTCTTGAAGCGTCCCAAGCATGGGAGACTTGAAGCAGCTATTCCAAAGCCAAGAGGCAATGGTGGTGAGGTCAAGGGTTTGAACATTGGTAAAGAGGGTGAAGGCAAGCGGACATGGGAGAGCGATGGTGTTGAGAGCGACAGTGAGAGTGCAGAAGCATGATGCAGCGATAATCATGCAGCGATAACAGTAAGCGAACGATTTCCCTTTTCGGGTACTGGCGCAACTGCCGTGGTTCCCCAGATAACGACCCATTTTTTGATTCCATCTATCACAGCCTCTAAAGGCTCACGATCCAAAAAATACATAGCCGTTTATTAAGAGTACTATCATAGTCTTACATCTCCCTTAATTTCCATGTCAAAAGTTCATACATTCCCATGTCCGAGGCAGTTCAAATCTTGTTGGCGCAACTGCCGTGGGATGACTGTATATGCTAGTAGCTAAAGCGGTCTGATAATCAAGACAATGTTTAGGGCATCTTTTCTCCAGATTCCAGAGTATCATCTGCCGGTTCGAGGTTGCTGTGCGATCTGCACCCTCTTCTCGGGGGCTAGCGATTTCCACTTGTCTGCGATAAGAAAGGTAAATATGGTCAATCAACGTTCGTCACCATAATCACCTCACAAGGACAACAACTCACCCGCGAAACCAAAAAAACTAGAACCCATTCCGTTTCCTTGGTTCTGGGAAGCGGGAGTAGAGGGTTGATAAAACGAGCTTTGTCGAATACGGTTCGCCTTCCAGTATCGGCAACGTTGCTGGTCTGCAGGCAGTTGGCCTTCTGAGATGTGTATCTAGGACGATACACCGCCTGAGTGACGTGCTGCTTGAAAGAGATCACAAAGCGGTTACCTTGGTCTTCGAAGCGGAACTTCCAAAGTCTGCCAACTCAAAAAGGAATTCGGTTCCTGGCCAATGTATTCTAGCGATCACCTCCGGTGAGTATACGAACATGACAAACGTCCATGTGTACTCACTCGTAAAAAGCAGTATTCTCTTCAGAAATGTGCACCGACTTGATGTGCCACGCCACGGGAAAATCGCTCGCTACCACTAGCGCTTCCTTGGCTATGGATTTCACCGACAAATATTTTCCGTATTTGACGTTTCGAATCGAGTGACCCGCTCCAAGCGGGTGGACCTCCCACTATCATCGACCGTTAAGTGACGAACGAAGATTGAATGGAAACCTTGATACTACAAACCTTTTGGGTATCCTGATCCTTTGGCGGCATCCCTGAGCCGTGTGTCATAAAGGACATGCATAACACAATGACATGGGGGAGAGACTAACCTACGATGGCGTAATCACTAGTCATCTCCATTGCAGTCCCACTTTGTCGATTAGCGAATGAGTATGTCCCACGGTGAATGGGGATTCTCTTCCGGGTGTCCCCACGAGGTGAAGTTGTGGACGGAGCAGTCTGAGTGAAGGCTCGAAAAATAGACACAGACATGTCGAGCGAGAAATCGTTGCGAGGGAATTGGAGGTGAGTGGAAGGCTTTTGAAGGCCCCGAGGCTGATACCGCCAACAGCCATGACCATGGACATGCACACGCCGCGTGTTATTCTCTACAAACAGGGACGATCAGATACCGAGAGAACATTCTACGGATTACCACTTGGATCCGATGCAAAGGTGTGGAGGTCTTCTCGACTTCCGAATGCTGTGTGTAGCGCGGGTGGAACACGCGGTGTCGGTCTGGAATGCGATGCAAAAACGTTGGGGAGTGCGGGTTGCGATATGAAACTGAGACGCTCCCGTGAATCTGATTGGTGAGCATCCGAGTCGACGAGGACTCAGGGCTGGTAATCCACCACTAGGATCAGTCATTGTAGCCTGAAATGCAAAGCACAGAACTGAAAGTCGGTCACTGCGGCGGGTTTCATAGCTTAGACCTCGAATTGGGAGCTCGACCATCCTGCTGCGGAACGTTGCCGCAAAAGCAGTACATAGCTATTCATCATCTGTGTCTGTAGAATGGAAACGAAAAAAAAAACTGAGTGGAACATGATATGACTTTGCGGCGCGGGTCCCGGCGTGTTCGACAGTGATCAGTACGTACAAGCGAAGCGATGCCGCGGAAACGTGCCTCACCTGTGCGCTACGAACTTGGCTTGAACTTCTGGAATCTCGACACAGAGGGACAGGAAGTGTTGCAGTGTTGGGTATATGTCTCCATGACATTCCTGCTGGCATTCTGGAAGTGTTCATAAGCCCGCAGCCCAGGGCAGAACTTGATGGTACAGTAGATGCTGGCACATTTCTGGCAACCGTTCCCACGATAGTAACCACCAAATATCACATCAATGAATCACGGAAATGTATCCATCCACTCTCTAGCCAAATCGTGGTCCACGAATAAATTTATTTGTAGATACAAATTACCAAGTGTACTTAGTGCAGTAATACAAATCTGACAAATAAATCCCGTTGTGAGGGTGGCGACGATCCGATCCCTGGACCAGGCTGGTTGGTGAAGCCCACCAAAAGAAAGACAATATTACGGGCTCCAAGCCAAAGTCCACCGCCACATCAGGTCGGTAGGAGATCTTCCAGCATCAAGTCTGATGCCTGAAAGGAAAAAATCACATAAGAGGTGCGCTACCGTTGTACGCCTGACACTTGTTCAAACATGTACCTTCTCTCCAATTGTGCTGAGGGGCCCCACCAAGAGTAAGAGAAAGGACATCAGCATCCACGATGCGCACGTTCGCGAGTCCGTATACATGGAGCTGGGAATCGACGACACCTAATGAAACAGCCAAACGTCTGGGGCAGGTTCAATCATTATGAACGGAGCCCACGCCGTGACCTCCCACGTGCCGTGCTGCCATGGGTGTTGTGCCTGGAGTCATACGTCAGCGCATCAGTCACTTACTTCGTAGGATATGTACCTAACGGGTGGTTAACGGACTGGTGTGTTCGTAGCGACTATGAGTTAGCATCACGGACAATGGGATTTACAGTGCAGACCATGACAGTGTCGAACACGAATCGTGACCACTGGCTACAGTGGCTAGCCGTCTGGACCGTAGAATTAGGTGTGTTCCTCGAGTGGATCTGGCTTGGGAGAGGCACCCCTGCATCTTTCAAAATTGTCGCGTTCCCGACACTGGAAAGCTCGAGAATCTGGGGGGTTTTCAAACTTCCTATAAGGCCTCCCGTTCAGCTCACGTGATCTGAGGTATTAATGAGGCATGCACCTTCAAAAAGTATAACTTCCTGTGTCGTATTCACGACATAGGTCGTCCCGTTGACGATGTACTCCACTCCTGTGGCTGTTATATTCCTAGCTCTAAGAGCCGAGTTATGCCAGATGATTCGATTGGCGAGGGCACCTGTCAACACAGACAAGTTTTTCCTCATCTTCACTGCCGAGTTGTAATAGGCTGGAGCAGCATAGCACTTCCCCATGGAAATATCAACTGAACTGGTAATCCCTGCACCTTAATACTTGGCAGGTGACCAGAGATAACACTGGGAAGTGATTGTATGATAAGGAAATCTTCAAGATGGCAAAATCTACAATAAATGAGAATTACTACACAGTGGATCAAGCCAATCCAAACATCTTGGCTTTTGAATGATGGCCTTAGCCTTGGCAAGATCAAGTGACAATGATGCTGATACAATCCTGGCAGTATGATCCTCAATGCTAGAAAGGGTGGGTGGAGAAGCTGATGATGCCAAGGATGTCAACAGTGAGTATGATGTCAACTGCAAGTACAGTGATGATAGCATATTGGGGGTGGTTGGAGGTGTCATATACATTGCTGATGGATTGGGGGCAGGGGAGAATATAGGTTTGGGTGGCAATGCATACCACTGTCCAAAGATGGTGATGGACTTCATCTAGTGACCAAGTACAAATTTACTAGGGTTACATCTGGGGTCCTTGTCTGGCACTTCCCGATGACGAACTTTTGACTTTCATTTTTCCGCTGACTTTTGAAAATGGTTGTAATCATCTTTCAACCTATCGTAATGTAATTAAATTCAGTTTATATCACGACCATAAGATAGAGGTAACAAATTTCATGTACACAAAGTAGCCGGTCCGGACCTCAAAGCTGCACCTCTGTGTTCATTCCCTCTTTCGGAATGCTGGAAGTCCATGCGACTCGCGCTCCAACTCGAGCATTGCTACAGCCTCGGGGAACCTCGGAGTTATTTTGACCTGGAACGGAATCGGTCGCCTGTTCACGTCGCGGGACACATCAGAAGAGCTATCCCGGTAAACCAAAACCCCCAACTTGCACGTACACGACGATACCATCCTCTACACATCCATCAACATCGATGGGGATCGGCTTCCCGTCTGCACCCGTTGCGGGCTCGATGTTCATCGCCCAGAGGACCATGGCAATGTCGATGAACAATGAGTTGTTCACGACATGCCTTCCGACGCAAATCCGTCTACCAAAACCGTACGCGAAGTGCCCTTCTTCTTTCGAGTCGACCGGTCCCGGGGCGACCTGACCTTTCTCATCCAGATAGTGTGCGGGGTTGAAGTGTGCAGCGTCTGGTCCGTAGGTCTCTGGGTCTCTGTTGAGGAGCCAGACGTTTGCAATGACGATGGTTCCGGCGGGGATGAAGTGACCATCATACCAGTCATCCTACCAGTAGTTCTGATCAGCGATCACTTCCCGCCACGGCCCTCTCTACGCACCTCACTGGAGCGATGCGGAAGTCCAATGGGGTCCTGGAATAGGTAGGCTTCATGCAACGTCACGGATAAGCAAATCGACATACTATAGGGCGCCATCTCAATGCTTCTTTGACCTATACTGCTTGTCAGATGAATAAAAGTGAGGGAGAGACGAGACTGGCCATCGCGCGGATGTACGGAAGGTTGTCGTAGTCGGCGAATGTGGGGAGTCTGTCACGTCCAACGACAGCGTCCAATTCCGCTTGCGCGCATTTCTGCGTCTCCGGATAAACCACCATCGCCAACACCCACCAAGCCATGACAGCGGCGGTTGTATCTGCGCCACCAGCACTAAGGAAGCAGAGGTTGCCAAGGGTGTATAGGTTGTAAAATGTGTGAAAATACGTACTATATCGATGCTGCCAACCAAGAGTTCTCTCGTTCAGAGAGACCATGTCTCTCTGCAGTTTCGAGGAGTGTTGTAGTAAGATTTGGATGAACCTCTCCTTGTGTCTATCGGGAAATTAGATTCGTCGGTTGCGATATTGGAAATGTATACGCACCATTCGGTCCTTCACCCGTCGGAAGAACTTTTCAAATGCCGCCGAGTCCGAGACGAACGACGCCTCTGCCTTCCGTCTCCACGGCGCCAGACTAATAACATAGGTGATCTTCCACTGAACAACCCCATAATGACACTGCTCACCTCAAAGGGAGATACATCATCCAGGGGAAGAACTCGACCAAATGAGCACCAGGAAGCGCAGCGCGCGTAAGGCGAGCAACAAAGTCGTTAACATGCCTGACAGTCGAATCGTTCCCTGAGATAATGGGCGGTTCGTCGTATACCATGGACATGGTTGCGGATGCGGCTGTTCGGCGCAGATGACCATCCCAGTTGTTTGGCTCTTCGAACAAGCCGCATGCCAACAGTACACTCTCGAGGTGTTGCGTGGGATGGAAGCGATGGACGACGCCTTTGTTCAGGCCCTCATGGGCGGCTTTGCGGAGACGGCGCCAGCTATCACCTGAATTAGCTTGATGGAATCACATCGTGCAAATCCAACATACAGGTCGTTGTATTGAGAGAACACGAGTAGGAGGCCACGAGTCATGATATCCGAAGCCACAATGTTTCGTGGCCTGTCCGAGTATATGCCAGCACGGCGGTCGAGGAGGTCTGCCGCGATCTTTTGCGAGCTGATGACCACCATGTGATTACCGCCTACATTGAGGTAGATAATATCCCCTGGATTTTCCATGCTAGGTCAGATACGATGGATATCGTCTGCAGAACGAAAAAAACGGGGCCGATACCGAATTTTTTTCGCAGGTCCGCAAATGTCGTCCATTGGCTTCCACCAGTGAACTGGAGAATGTTCCCTAGTAATGGAAGACCCCTTGGTCCAGGAGGCAGCTTCCGCCATGGGCTACGGAGATAGGCGACGAGTGCATGGACAGAGATGCCTGCAATGGCGGCCAAAAACAGAGATTTGTACGCTCCTGCGTTGACGACTGAAGCGATGGAGTCCATATCAGGAGCTTGAAGGGATCCAGAAGCGAACTGGGGACGACCTCTTATACTGCATCAGATCCATAGATCCGGTGAACCGTCTGTTCTCGCACAGGGGTGTCAGCACTAGTGTTGCCGCGAGGTGACATGATCTTGAGGTGACGTCGGGGTGAGGTATGTAGTGCTGTCACGAGGTCGAGGTAGCGTCGGAGTTTTACCTCGGAATTCCGAAGTGCACGGCCACTTGAGGTTGGGTGAGGTCGCTCACCTCAAAAGGACAAGGTCATGTCGCTAAGATGTGGTACATTCAGCTCGATGAGAACTGATAGGTGCTAGACAATGTGGTAGGCACTAGGTACAGTAGTAGTGTAACCTTCATTAGTAGCTGTGAATTCAAGCTCGGCCTCAAGCATTCCCTGTTCGGTATCGCACCATTGGTTCTCAAACGAGAGCCGCTCACTGCGAAATAAAAATTTGAGAACCTGAAAAACTTCAAGCATCATTGGGGATAGGTTCGGTTAGGGATGTGAGGTATACCTCAGACTCAGGGGATGGGCGGCACCTGAGTAAACTTGAACTCCGCTTGCATTCAATTTGTTGAGTATTCAAATCCGAGCTTGCCTCAGGTGTATACACCCATATGTAATTGAAAAAATCACGCAATCCATCCATCCAGCCTGAGTGGCGTCCTCGCTTGCCATAGATTTGGACTGCAACCCTGGCATACGGTTGACATGATGACTACAGTTGACACTTTCATAACACATACTATCACCTGACCAGAGTTGCAAAATCAAAACAGACCATGCAATTACATGTGTCCACATGTCCAAAATAAATGTAAAAATTACATGGAATGATAGCTATACATGCATAGAGAAACTTCCAACAAAAAGGATCCCTGGAAATGGAGAAATGGACTTGCCAGACGGATGCTGGTGTAGGGTGCAAAAGTGACCCAGAGCCGCAAAATGTCCCATGTGCAAACAAGAAGTGTGTCACACCTTGTCACGCACCTCCGACGTGCCAACGCGCTATGTACGGGGTAAGCACTTCGAACCTCGAACCGTGCTTGCCGGAGGTGCCATTGTTGCCGAAACATGCACTGCTTGCACTCTGTCAGGTCAGCTTGGTGCTGTCATTCTTCCTGCATGACTGACTTCAAGATGCTGCATAGTCTGGCAATGCAGTTGGAATCACCTCAAACATGACTAGCAGTTTGTTTATAATGTAGAGTATCCCTAGTCTTTTTTTGGGATTTTTTTTGCTTGAATCAATGTATTGCCCTGACACATAACTGAAAATACTTGTGCAAAAGCAATAAATGATATGCTGGGAGACAAAGACACAATCTCCTGTCCCCCAAAAAATACAATAAGGTTAATCTATCATAGTCCATACTAGATTCACCAGCTCAAGGTTAAATTTGCAATGTTGTGTGAGCTAGGTATGATTTTGCAACTCCAGATCACTTTGCAACTCTAGTCAGGTGATAGTATGGGTTTTCAAAAAGGTTGACTATTATGGCATGGAATTGGATGTTGTCCAGGTCAGTGCCATGCAAAACATGTATTAATTTCAAGGAAGAGGAGAGATCTATATATGATAGAAATAGCTAGTTATTTGCTGTCCTCCCTGCCCTACATATCAAGAACCTGCATCCTCCTACCAAGCAAGCCTAGCATCTCCTCCAACTTATGTGCAAATGGATCATCCAGTTCATTAGGTCAGGGCTCAGAGTGGCAGGTTCCTGCATATACTTCATCAACAATAATGCAGCCTATAGTGCTTCCTGGCATATCAGAGTCTTATTGACAGGATCACCTGGGTTACTATTTGTGTTGGCAGTGTCATCAGTGCCATTCACATTCAATTCCTGAGTTCCCTTGGCAGCCATCACCATTTCAAAGATGTCCTTGTCAGTCACCTTGTAAATGTTGTGCATCTTGGCAGGAGGTTTGAGAAGCTCTGCAATACTCATGCAGTTTGAACACTGGAGGACACCAATTGCCTCCAACTTGTCTAGCATCATGCTGAGTCTTCTGCTTTGATGACAAGGTCTGAGTTAGAATGGGTTTTGGAATCATGGACTAGAGCTGAAATTCAGTATGAGAAATAGAAGTTGAATGCCATGTTTGGGCTATTTTTGCCATTCTTGGAATGTTGAAAAGAACTATTATATAATATAATTTCCTGTTTTAGCTGTATGTAAGTACAGGTATGGGTTTTGTTGAATGAAATAGGGTATGTGTTGTGTGTTATGGGAGAGTTATGCCAACTCGGGAAATCCAAAAACGTATGTGTTATGAGGGAGTATGTGTTATATGGAAAGCGGGACAACCGTGCTCGAAAGAAGCACAAACTTCGGCCGAAGTACCTACTCCAAATGGAAAACATTGGTGTGCAGACCTTGATCACCCACTTGCAAAAGTCAAATCGAGTTTTCATAGTTCATAGTTGAGCAGTTACAAGTTATTATCCACTCATTGATTTTCTCCCCACCCTATGAGGTATAATAAAAATCGCCGCCATGTCCACCATTGTTCCCGTAACCACTGATACCTTGCTGAGTAACATCCCGAAGCTCGAAGTGAAGGGGCGAATGGAGTCAGTAGCCGACGAAAATGTACCTGAATGTGGGCAGGAGAATGCCCAATGCCAAATGAAGCCTCCGGATGGCAGTACAGACCATGACGACGAAGACCGTACGCCAAACCTAGTCAGTAAGGTGCAAGACCGTATGGAGGCGACAGATATGTTGCCAGGTGGTATGCACGAAACGGACGACATCAAGGACCGCCCAGAGGACCTGGAAGGCCATAGGGACGGCCGACGAGGCGGCGATGACGGCGCAACAAACAGCGCTAGCAGTGACCCACAGCGAGTCACGCTAATGTCGTTGGCTACGAAACAGACAAGTCAGCCCCCAGGACGACCCGAAAACAATCTAGAGGACTTACCTGAGCCGCCAGACGATGCCACAGATGCCGCGAATCACAGGCGAAGACCCCCGGAAGTTGAGCTCAAGAAGCCGATAAACGCATTAGAACGTCAGCGCAAACATCCGAAGCAAGGGGAGAAAGAGGGCTCACCTAGGAGTGCTCCAGACGAGAAAGTCGACCCGAGGCCGAACCGGACGCGTCAGGAGCGTCGGAACACGCCAAGTACGCCAGTAACATGCTAGAGGACCTGTGGAACGTGTCAGAACGCGTCGAAAAACGGTTAGAGCAACCAAAGAAAGGGGACTCACCAGAAGGGGTCCAGGACGCTCATAGCGACCCGGGAGGCGAAGCGGACGCGTTGGTGATGTCCGGATGCGATAAGGACGCTGGGAAATGGCCGAAGAAGCTGTCAGGAACGTCAGAACGCGATCGCGGATGGTTAGAGTGTCAGGAGGAGGAGAACTCACCTGGAGAGGCTCAAGACGAGCCAGACGACAATCTGCACGCGCCAAATGATGTCCATAGCGGTCCAGGAACCCCTAAAAGCATCAGGAACCAATGCATTGACGAAATGGACCCACCGCATCGAAATACAAGGCCATGAGGCCATATGGGCGAACAAGGTCGATCGGAAGATGTCCAGGGCTGTTTGGAGCGCCAAAGCGTTAGCAATGGCTACGGAATGGCCGGTAAACGACGTGGAATCGATGGCATAACGAGCGACGCACGCTGCGACTCGAAACGAGTCGAAACGCGATCGCTAGCTGGTAATTGGGCGAGTCAGCACGAACGGCATAAGCGCAGCAAGACGGACGTACCTAGGCCAGCCATGCCATCCACAGCACCCCCACAGCATCCTAGACGACCCATTAAACGACCCCCATCGAAGGTCAAGCATCCCGCGGCAAAACTCGGACTGCGCGTGGCTTGAAGGGGAGTGTCTGAAGTAGCAAGCGCATGCACAGCCATGATCGCGACCCGCGCTGTCAATCACCAGTGTGCGCAGGGGCCGATGTGCCACATTGCCCGCGTACCTACTATCGTATGGACTGTCTGTTCACCCGTATCGCGTATATTCATTCTTCCACATTGTCAATGCAGCCCTTGCTCACAACCCTTTACCCCTTATCGGACACAGTAGTGATTTTCGTATATAGTTTGTACTGTTCACTTTGGAACACCTCAGTCCGTTGTACCGCACGCGACTGAGTTTGCTGTCCCTCGATAGCCGCATGCCATCTATAGTGCATATTTCTACACACTATAGATGGCATGTGGCTATTGAGGGACAGCGTTCTCAGTCGCATGCGGTACAACGGACTATATTGGGTATTTACCTATTGAGGGACAGCATTCTTCAACAATGGACTTGGAAGAAATTACAATCACAGTTTGCCGTTTGGCATTTACCAATTTGACTTTTGCAAGTGGGTGCTCGAGGTCCGCACACCAACGTTTTCCATTTGGAGTAGGTACTTCGGCCGAAGTTCGTGCTTCTTTCGAGCACGGTTGTTCCGCTTTCCATAGTGTTATACCAAGTATCCATTATGAGGGAGTCAACTGTAGTAGGCCTTATCCCGTGGTTTCCAGTATGGACTGCAAACACACCGGGTGCATCTATACTGGTCTCAGGCTGCGAGTCTGTATACACCGGCATTTGTAGGCTCAGTGTCAGGAACACTAAGAGACCAGGATCCAGGGAACCTGATAGTTCGAAGAGAAGAGTGAAAATTACTGCAACTGGGTTACCAGACTATTGTACACGGGTTTATATACACTACAGAAATGCGCACGGACCAGCTTAGGGCTGGTCGTGGAACTACATGGAATGTTCTATGGTGACGTCACAGGTACGGGAACGAAAGTTCTTACATTACCCCCCTTTCAAGGCGAGGACTCTGGACGAGCAGGATCAACAACAGGGGGAATTTCAAACATGGAATCGGGATATTTTTTATATCGGGCACGAAAAGCAAGGAAAGAAGGAGAAGAGAAAAGAGAAGAGGAAGTGGAACGGAGAGACATGCGGAGGGAAGGACGAGCGGCAAGGGGATGCTTCTTATGGAACGCTTTAACTGCATTCATCGCATTGGAAAGATCTTTTTCCTTGATCCATTCGCGTTCTTCGCGTGGGAATCCTTTCCAATGAACGAGATATTCAATGGTTCCTTTGCGTTCGCGAGAATCAATGATTTCTTGGATCTCTTGTTCTTCTTGACCTTGTACGAGATCAGGGGGAGGAGGAATGAGTTGTTGGGATGGGAAGGATCCTTTGACATACGGCCAAAGTTGACACTCATTGAAGACAGGATGAATTGTTTTCCATGAACGATCAAGTTGAAGTCGATACGCTCCTTCGCCTACTTTTTCAACCACTTTGAAGGGACCATGTCGTCGGTCGTCCAATTTTTTGGTGGGACGATTTGTGCGGATATAGGATGCTTCGACTAGCACAAGGTCGCCTTTCTTGTATTCTGGTTTTTCCTTGGTGTTACGATCATGGAAACGTTTCATGTCTGCTGCAGCTCGTTCCAAAGTGTGGACTGCTTCTTTTCGTGCTGTGTGCAAATCCTGTACGAACTCCTCGGCGGATACCGTCCTTGGTTGAACCTTTCGATCT